>VZTO01012935.1:12641-36449 GCA_013400615.1 Syrrhaptes paradoxus | reverse complement strand
GAGAAGAGAGACCGAATGTATTTGTCCTTGAGGGTATCCTAGCAATAACTATAAATGTTCTCTTCGTATCAGCTTTTCTCCTGAGCAGGAATCCAAAACATAGCTTCTTGCTAGCTATCTATGAAGAGAAGGGAGAAAAGGAAAAAAAAAAAAATTAGCTCCCCTCTGCTTAACCCACTACAACAACACAGATCATGCTATCCCAAGGTTAATAAGAAAAACTGTGGAAATGACAGAAGACATGGAGCAAGACACTTTTAAGATACCAATAAAATAATTATTGAACACACATGCTGAAAGAAGACAGGATAATATCAAAAAGCTTTAAATTATTTACACTTTATTGCACTGAATCTATAAGAGATGTGTCATAAATTGTCTCACACTGGCCTGTGTAGAGAGAACAACCACTGAAATAACACCACCAGCAATTTGACTTCCATCAAATTTATGGTCATATAGATCTATTTCCTCATTTATAAGTGAGATTTCACCCAGGAATGATTCAGTGAAAAGTTGCCTGCTGGGAAAATAGCTTCATGATCAGTGGTTTAAGTGTGCACAGGCATAGTAGGCAGCTAAAAGGGTGTTATTCAGAAATATCCTTTATTATTAAAAGAAAAAAAGGTTTATGAACATTTTGTCATTGTGAAACATGGTAGTACTTATCTGTCTTTTTAACTTTAAGTAGTGTTCTGACAGCTTGTTAGGCATACTTCATTTATTGAATTGGGCTATGATTTCTTGAACTCTGACAAAATGTCTGATTTTTTTTTCTCCACCACTTTGAGGTAAACCCTACACAACTGCAGCATGCCAGAAGTGTTTGGCTTTGAACAGAGAAGCGCACATCTCATTTGTGTTAAGATGAATACACCCACTTTAATAATCTGTATTTTACTAATATACTTATCAATAATTTAGAGTAGACCAGAAAGAATATTTTATTAATTATAGAGAAATCAGACCCCAGATGTGATGTTTCAGTTCTTACCTGGAGTCATGGTGTGTCTCTTGGCCATTTGCTTCTAGCAAGATGGATGCTTGCCTGGTGGAAAACTTGCCTGAAAGTCAGCACCTGCAGGTATTCCTGCTCTGGTTACTTTGCTTCTTACCAGGTCTCAGGCCCCAGCCCTCCCATATGCTAAAAGTATTTTGAGAATCACATGGCTTCACTGTCCTCACGGAGGCACTGCACTGTAAGTGTGCACCGTGTACCTTGGTACACCTTTCTCAAGGAATCCCAGATGGGCGTGCTAGTTCTTTCTTTCATAAAACAAAAACCAAAGCTTCTAGTCGAATGTCTAGCAATGAAAGAGTGCTAGTAAAATAAAATTCAAATTACAACTCTATCTTAAATTTAAAATTTGCTTAACAGTATCTTATTTAACTGTTTCAAACCCATTTTATCTGCTTGACTTGCAAATTTAGAGTACATAGCAACTTTTTCCTTACTGTCAGTTCTGGACAGTTGGACTCTTCCTTTGTCCAGCTGTACATAAATTCAAAATAAACATTTGCAATATAGCTGCCAATCCCTCTAGTTAGTCTATCTAGGCAATAGAAATCTTGGGTGCTCAGCAGGGATTTTCCTCCATCTTTGCTTCACTCCTAATCACAGAATCATAGAATCATAGAATGGTTTGAGTTGGAAGGGACCTTAACAATAATCTAGTTCCAACCTCCCTGCCATGGCCAGGGACACCTCCCACTAGCCCAGGTTGCTCAAAGCCTCATCCAGCCTGGCCTTGAACACCTCCAGGGATGGGGCATCCACAGCTTCTCCGGACAACCTGTTCCAGTGTCTCACCACCCTCACAGTAAAAAATTTATTCCTAAAATCATCCATGTGTATAAAGACTTTGTAAATGCTATTAATTAATGTTTGGCAATGCATGGAGGGGCTGGATGCTATGGTTATGTGAGACTCTACACACCCTTACTCTTTTATAAGTCTATCAGCAAGCTGCTCCCTGGCCTGACAGCATGTCATAGGAGCTAAAAGACTGTCATTATCCATATTGGTAAAGCCATGATTTATGAGAGATAACCAGCATGGTATAGAATCCACACCTGATATATAAATGATACTAATGGCAAAGTAACATCCTTTGTCCTAGTACATTGCACCTTCTAGCATGAAAATATTGTGAATTTGGGATGAAGATTTTAGGAAAGTATTGAGTGCTTATGTGGAAGCCCAAAAACATTTCATTCTGTACTAAATGTGCATTTCATTCAAGCAAATGATCCCTTTCTTCCATGCAGTGGAGAACAGGTATTTAGCCTGCAGGGCTTGCCACCTTTTGTGAACAGCTCTTGGTGTGCCTGCAGTGAGGCAAGCCCATGCTGTCATCATATGTTTCCCTATTTCCTGTAACAGTGGAAGCCCCTGAGTGCTGGCAGTGACCTATGGGTATCCCTTCCTCATTGATGCCCCTAATTTCTTTTCTCTCATCTTTTTCAGTGTCCTTTCCATAGAAACAAATGGATTTATTTAATAAGCATGGATTTTTAGGGAATCTGTTACAGCCTTCTCCAAGGGGCTGTCGCCCTGAGTTATGGAAGCATTGATAAGCCTTAATTCATCCTCAATGCCCAAGGTACATTGGTCTTTTACAAAGTAAGTTACAATCTAAACTTATCCAAAGTCAACAGGAAAAATCATCTGAAGAACCTACTTAAATGGTGCAAGCTCATTTTTCTGAACTGTGTGACATGTCTGGGGAAAAAGAAACCACCGAGATGAGACTGAATGTGAAACATTCATCCTGAGCGTTACATTTGCTTCAGAAACCTGCAGACACTAAAAGATGAGGGTTTCAAGTGAAAACATATTGCTCTCTGTCCTGAGAACATTTCTGGCGGACTGATGTATCTAGTGAATGTTCACATATGTGCACACACACATGCATACACACCACACACACTCACTCAAAGAATTATCTGACAGCCTTTCATTTCCGACAGGTAATATCAGACTGGATACAGAGTAATTGTGGCATGCTCACATCTGGCATGTGGGTCCAAGCAACTGACATCACATTCACATTCTGCTGGAATGAAGAATGAAGGAAGTTATTTTTTCTGTCTTGATGAATTGCTTTTTGATGGGAAGGTTTTTCTCTAGAAGGGGTATGTGCACAGACCGTAACACCTAGCACAAATGCATGCCTGAAAAATACTATCAAATATTTCATATCTTGCTGCTGGTGCTCAGGTTTTCCATAAACACAACTGTTATTATATCTCATTTGAATAGCACCTGTATATCAATCACAACTTCTGATTCTATCAGGCCACGACAATGGTCAATCAGCAATGCACAAGAATTGTGCAATTGTTATAGGAATCTTCATGAGCTCTTGCTGGAGTCAACAAAACACCATGAACTTTTCTTGTCACATGTACCATATTATTTGGAGACATGCTGAGATTTTGCAAAGTTGTAAGTATGTCCAATGCCAACACATGCATGAAAGAGCCTACCTCTGCCTTTGAGAATGGCAGCCTCTTGAACCTCCAGCAACCCTGTGACTAAGAGTTTCAAATAGTGCTTTCCAAAGTCCCTGTATTCTCCTCCAAAGCTCTCAGTCTCTGCGATTGAAATAATTCACCCAATTAATGATTGTTCACTAGAGAAATATATAAATAACTTTTCCATAACAAATCTTTAAAAACAATTGTAGGTGGTGTCTTCACTTCAGATATGGATTGTAATTCCCATATCCTTGAAATCTAGACTCTCCTGAGCACTGCCTGTCTAAAGGATTTTGTTTTTTAGAAGTCATGTTAATGCATGTCATGCTCCACACTGATCTAAAAATACAATAGAAAGATGGCTGTGAACAGTTTTATCTGTGATTCTTACAAGTCTTAGAGGACTGTGTACATTCTTACATTCCTAATGACTTCTGTAAGGGCAGTCTGTTGTCTTTGTCCTGCACCTGCTGAACTTTGGGATGAAAGTAGGTAAGAGCAGCAGAAAACATGCTTGTCAGCAAATACTACTTGCATGAAAATAACTCTTCTTCCTGCTAAATATCTTCCTTTCTCTCAGATTTTTCCTACTATGCTTTCTAGTGGACAGGGAATGACAAAAGCACACCACATACTGGGCCATGGAAGGAGCAGCATGGCCAGTGCACTACAGGAATTTATGACTGCCCGATTCATGGCCCTGGGTGAGGTGCAGGGGGTTTAGCACCCTGTTCAAGAGTAATGTGAGGAACCTGGTGAGGGTCCAGTAGAGACCCTCCAAGATGTCCATGTCTTAAGGCACATAAAGAGGCTGAAGGAGCTGGGCTTGCTTTTTGTTTTGGGAGAAGTCTAAAGTTTAGTCTAAAATCTGCCTGCAGCTGTGCAGCAGGTGGCCACCAAAGCGATGGGGCTGAGAGTGTCTGGGTAGCGGCAGTCAGTGAGATGAGGCCGCAGTGCTGCATCTTGAGAACTCAGAGTGGGCACTCTCTTCACTAGGAGGTGGCACAGCACTGGCACAGGTGGATTGCAGAGGGGTCTTGATACTTAGAGGCTTTGAAGGCTTGGTAGGCAAAGCCCCAGCAACTTTTCAGATAGCTGGAGAAAGTCCTGCTTCAAATTGGAGGTCAGAGAAGAGATCTCCAGGCTGCCATCCCAGCCAACACTTCTGTGATTCTCTGATACTTGAACCTATGAGCCATGCTACTGTGCTTCGGACCTTAAATGCATAAAATATTTAGCTTCCTTATTTAAAAGTTAAATTCACAAGTTTTCTGCTTGTTGCTCTGCAGTTCTCAGTGGAGGAGGTGTACAGCACCTTCTGCCACTCCTCAGGACTGCGTGTGCTCAAACAGATGTCCCTGACAGAGAGGCTTCCTAGGGGTGAGGTTTGCTGTTCATTCAAGACTCACCCTCTCTGATGTGCCAGGTGGTAGTTGTGGAGCTGGATATTTTCACTTCAGATACAGCTGAATACAAACCACAGATTCACAGTAAGTGCAATTTTTGCTTCCAAGCAACAACATTTCTTCAGTGCCTTGATGGGAAGTCTCAGCAGCAGAATTCAAGGTTTTGATTTTGCTTTTCAATCTGAGAGGTTATGTGGCTGCGAGACAAGGGCAACGGGCCTGGGTTTCTCAAGCAGGACTGAATCTTGTGTGTGTACTAGGGAAGAGGATTTCCCCAAAAGAACAAGGAAAGAGGATATTGTGAAACAGTGGAGAAGCATGTAGCAGGCTTTCTGTCTCTCTTTGAGTTTGCAAAAATACGGTTGCTCAGGTTTTCTGAGATGTAGAGATTAATCTACAGGGAAAGTGATGAACTAAAATCACACTGACCCACAGATGGAAATACCTCAATACAAGCACAGAAAGAATATCTATATGTCTATTTGTATCTGTCTACTTATCTATAAATCATTTAACAATGACACATTTATAGCAACATCAGAATTACATCTGAAACCAGTCCACCTGATACCTGCACCTTGACAACTAAAAATCACTCTGACTTTGTTCAATCAGCTTTTGCAACTGTCACTGGCATGAACCACTTAATGAAGACAAGCCATAGTGGTTACCTGCACATAAATCTCTCCATCCAGGCCTTTGTTAATTTACTTTCATAATTTTTATGGCTTTTTGACATGGGAAAGTCCTCTGTGAAGACATGGTAACTAAGCTTGCAGCAGGAGAGGAAACGAGAAAGTAGTCCCCAATGGGCAATATTTCAGCTCCTCCTCTAAAAATTGATTAATTCAATTGCATTAAGTATATGGCATCCAAGAACAGGGGTCAGTGTTGGTAGCAGGAACAGTGATGGGGGCTAGTCTCTTATTAGCATAGCACTAGAGAGAAAAATGAGAAAAACCTATAGTAAAGACATAGGAAGTAAAAAGCACCCCTTCAGACAAGTATTTGGGACTGACCTACCTTTAAGATTGTGGCTATGTAACCTTAGTTCTTAAATAATAAGAATACTTAAGAATCTCTCATGTTTCTTTGCTTCTATTTTTGGTGCTGCTTTTTCAGTTTCTTCCTAAACCAATGTGGTGTTTTGCTGCCCTTCCTGTTTGCCAGTGTTTCCAGTCTGTCTCCTCTTTATCATAATTTTTTAATAATTGTTAATAAACTTAAATGTTTCAAATTAGATCTAAGTGATCTATTGACTTCCATAGTTTCCAGCAGGAGTAAATTCAAATCCAGTACTTTTTCTTTAGGACTTAACCTTAAAACCCACAAGTACATCACAATGGAAGGTAACAATAGCCTATCGTAATTGAAATCTATGTTTTTAAATGCATAACACGTGTCAACTTTTGCAGCTCCACCTGCATTTAAGCACCTAACCATCATCACAAATTTTAGCCAATTCTGCAGGAAACTCCAGAAGAAAGAAAAAAAGTCTTTTTCCCATACTTTATCTCTTAATATAATCAGTCATTTCTCTTACCTTTTTCATCGTTATTATCTCTGATACGAAGTGTTAGAAAATTCTAGACTGTTGTTTAGAACTCACACCTTTCTCAGAAAAATTGTCCTATCACCTTTTGCAAGCTAACAGACATGGATTCACTACATCAGGTTTTTGCTACAAAATTTACTGCAATATCCCATTGCAAAGCAAAAAGTACCCCAGATATGACCTTAAAGACACTTCAGCTTTAACCTCACTTTTACCCCTCCTTACCCTTTACCCATCAGACAACTTTCTCTCCAGCTTTTGATTACTTTTCTTGTCCACAGCTACCTTCAGAGCAGGAGTTGGCACACCCTTCTTGCAGGGATGTGATTGAAATGAGACACCTACAGTTTCTGTATAGTGTGTGATCTGAAGATGGAATTTCAATATATGCAAAAAATACTTCCTTGGTTGAGGGATATGGAAAAACCTCCCTGTCTTTTTAAGTGGATAGCTATTTTAGTTCTGACTGCTGTCACTAAAAGGGTCCAGCAAATGTGTCTCTAAAAATATGGATATTATTTTTCAGCTATAAATAGGTGCTTTGATAAATGAATGCAAACCTCAGAGAGATTTTAGTGGTTGCAGGCACATATAATAGCCTGCCCCGTGGTAGATGTAAGCCGCCTTGCACTCAGAGCAAAAGGTAAAAATGTGCAGCTGGGTGATGGATAACCACTGATTAGCTGCATGTTCAGCCCTTTGCTCAATATTTTTTGTCTGGGTATCTGGCCTGAGTCTTTTGAATAAAATACAGCTACAAGCTTCCAGTCAAAGATGACATGAAGGTGGGAGCAAACTGAGATTCATCACGTCAGCCCAGCTGGTGAGCTGGTGCAGGTCAACTCCACCAGGTCAAGAAGGTTTAGGACCATGGACCACCTACTCTTGCAAAAAATACAGGAAAGTCTGGAGGATGCACCAGGGCAGCACTTGTCCTCTGCCCTGTGACATCTCCTTTACAGCAGAGGTTAAATAAATTAAGAAGTCACAACCTGAACTGTATTTGCCATCTCTGCCATGGTTTAGAAACATGCTCAAATTTTCATAAGCATGCATCTGGCAAGGCAATGCGCAGCATTGTCTCTTGAGTATGACAGAGTCCCCAAATAATGACAGCTTAGTATTTGTTGATTTCCTTTTTATTTCTTCAACAGCAACACAACAACAACAAAGCTGCCAAGGAACTAATAATGCTCATCGTTACCAAAACTGAAATAACCAAAATTCCAAAAATGCCCATTGAAGTGGTCTGCTATTTTTAAACAAAATGAAGATGTGCCAGAAACTCCTGAAAGTACATAAGGGACTTTGCTAAAACTTGTTGATTTATGTGGAAAGCACTGAAATGGCAGAGTCTTATAAATTCCTCAGATCAATACTGAGCTTGGCTTGCTGAAGCTGGCAAAGGATGCTGGGGCTGGAAATCAGGAGCCGCTGACTCCCCTGTCTGTTGCTAAACTGCTAGCTCATGAATTTCTATTAATGTTGACAGTATTTTTAGAAATGCTCCATATTACTCTTTTCACTTATCCATTCGAATATCCTTGTTTTCTATTGACCTGTGGGCTGAACTGTAGTTACTGTTTTCACATTTTACAGCAGAAGTGACCAATTTGTGGAGATACAGCAGCATTCCTCTTGTTGGCTCCTGACTGTATACTAAGGTCAAGCTACCATAAAAACCAACATCTGCTGTCCTTGCTTCTGTTTATCACTGTTTCTTAATCCCTAATTTTTACTAGGACAATTAGTTTTACGTGTCTTGTCTGGTGCAGTTGAGAGAGGATGTTTTGCGCTTATAAAGATTTTAATTAAAGGTTAACTCAAACATCAGAGTTTAACAGCCTCTAGAACTTAGTTTACAGTATGCTGATCTGTCTGACCTGGCTAATCATGCTGGGGGCCAATTAGCATCATGATGGGTGTAGTGTTAGACGGGTTATGATGGGAGAGACGGGAGCTGCACCCCTGCATAGGGAACTAGTTTTGCTCGGTGATACTGAGAGGAGCACAGCACTTTCACACAGCTTTGCTCAGGGTAGAAACTAGCATTGTGAAAGATCAAATGACAGCAAACCTTATCGTTTAGCCTCTTGCCTGTGGAAGATAGAGTTTTCTTCCCCAAACTGGCTGGGATTTTTTTTCAGCAAAGCCTCCCATATTTTATTGATTTCTGGTGGATTGTCAAAATGGAAACTTTTCATGGGGAAGGGGCAGTTTCCCTTAGTTTCTGGATTGACGACATTGCTGCTGTGTCCACTTGGAAATGAGATCATGACTTCTAATAGATCTGTGAAAGCATATAAAACCAGAAGCAGTCCAGAAGACAAATTTAATTACTAGGAAAGAGGATAGGAAGAATATAGTAATGATGCTGTATAAATCCCTGGTGTGCCCGTGTGCTGGATGGCCTGTGCAATTCCATTTCTCCATCTCAGCGGGGATATGGTGGAAGCCAGAAAAGCCCAGCAATGGGCAGGGGGTGACCAGAGGTGAGGCACAGCCTCTACCTTGGAGAGGACCTGACAGGTTGAAGGTGAGGAGGCCCTGCAGAGACCCGAGAGCCGGGGGCATGTGGGGAGAGGAACAAAGCTCAGTGCCTTTTCCGTCACATGTTGTGTCGCAGGGACACTGATCTTCAAACAACCTGCATCTGAGCCAGGACATTCCCAGGTGCAGGATATGGTAGGTGCAACTATGTAAAAGACATTGAGCTGCTCAGAGCAAAAACCACTAGGAGCTGCTAATTACAAACCCAGCTGCCATTGCCGAGGAAGTCCTGGGCTGCCAGCTGTGCTGAGGCAGCTTTCAGGGGCAGCTTCATGACACATTTGCTCTGCCCTCCCCCAAACACTGTTTTTTTTGGCATCTGCCAGTAATGGGACACAAGGTGAGATGAAAATTTGGTGTAACCTGGTACAGCACTTTCTATGTAATCACTTTTGAAATTCCTTACCTGAAGTTTCAATGGACCAAAAGAAATAACAGCTGGTATCTGAATAAGATGTTTAAAAATTATGCTTTGCACATTTTTCTTCGGTATCAGGCAGCTGCTTTGTAACCTATCTGTGCAGGGCTGTGTGAGGTGCTCAATGAGGCATTTTGGAGGTTTCTCAATTCCTAAATGCTTATGTTTTAAAAGTCTATTAAAAACTGTTTGAACACTCCTTAGCAAGAAAGTTTTCTGCACAAAGGACTGCAGTTTGCTTCAATGGGAAACAGAAATACACAATTCTCGCTTTAAAGAGCTCTACTTTTTTCAATGCACATACTTTTTTCTACATGTACAGTACCAGGAACTGCTGTTAGCTCAGACATACAAATATAAAACATACCAATCATTAAACCAAACATTGTGTAAACTGGAAAATGCAAGTTTTATATTCTTCTAAAAAAGTTGAATTTACAGGATACAGTCAATAATTTTGCACTCATTCATTGTAAAAGGGAAAAGATACAAATCTGCCAAATTGGAAAATCCTGTATTCCCTGTAGAATCAAAACTTTTTCTCAAACACAGCATACACAGAGGAGGTATGGCTCTACCTGCTGTTACTCTGTGGTGAAGAGTTTACATTAATTAAGATACCAAGGATACAGCCTCACAAACCCACATCAGGCTGCCTTCATGGCAAAGGGCACAGCTCAGGATCTGATGTGAAGTGCAGTTAGGGAAGCATGTTTGAAGCAGCTGTGGATACCTGTAAACTGTAACTTGCTAGATTCAGCTAAAGCATCTCTCAAGATGATAAGAGAGGAGACAGAGACAGGATCACATGCTCATATCCTCGTCAACTTGTTTCCTATTGGCCTTATTCAAGGAAGCTGCTACCAAGCTATTTTACTTTAGGAAAAATCCTGAGGGAGGGTGAGCAGTGTAAACAGCACTTGCCTCACCAAGGAGACGGGCAAGGCAATCCCTGTGGAATACAGCCTACAATTAAAAGCCTCTGTGTCTAGTGAAAGGGAACAGAAACTGCACCATAAACTGCCTCCTGTCATAGAGAGCATCCTGCTTTCACAGATGACAAGAAACAGGTTCACCCATCTTTTAATTGCTGAATGACAATGCATGGCTTTTAACTGGAGGGATGCGAAGAGCTGAGGCTGTTGTTTCTCACCCATGCAGAGGTAGGCTCTTGTGGGGGTCTGTCCCACACTGACTGGTACCACATGCCACTTAAGTGGGCATGGAGATGGCCTAGGAGCCTGACTAACAAACCCTGTGGGATTTACTGCAGTCAGGTTATCTGTGGAAGAGTCTTCTGCATATGCCATCTGGGTTTGAATGTGAGGAGAATGATAAAAATCTCAGTGGTGGATGACAGGTTTCACTGCTACTGTGAGGGCTGGTGACCAGCTGTCCAGAGAAGCCTAAGGCTACAGCTTGATCACTGAGATTTATGTGATGCGCTTCTCAACAAAAAAAAAAAAAAAAATAGCTGTCAATTGCAAAAGAAAGGTGAAATGCCCATCTTCCTAATTGAGATGGAATAGTCTTCTAGTAATATTTTGCAAGAAATAATGATGCATGAACAGAAGTTTTCTAGACAATTCTCTGAAGCAGTTACCTGCTTTTCCAGGAGCTGCACAAAACATTTTGTTACTCTAGTTAATTATTGAGTCTCAAAAGTGTTTTCATGTTTACATGCAAGCGGTCTTTTGTCTAAAGAGCTGATGGGTATATGTATGGACAACGCAAACATTAACCTTCCCCATGTTGCCTTCACTACAATGGGACACCTAGCTGTAACATTTCCCAGGTATGTTGTGCAACCAGGTCTATAGTTCTTGTAACAGCTACAGCCTTCTTATTATTTACAACAGCCTGTTTTGCTTTTACTGTAAGTCCCCATTTCCCCCTTTGTTTGCTTGTTAAATGTTATAATTTTTTCTCACGTAGTACTTGCTTTGAAACTGGGGTTGTCTTCTGGGCTTTTATTTTTGATTACAGCTTACAGTACTGGATCATTTCTAGTTTCTTATCCCAGGCATTGACTGTGCTTTTGTTTTTATGTATTTTCATGGCATTTGTTACATTGGGTTTTTCAGAAGCTCTGAGGTAAGAACCCCCCTTACCAGAAGTCCCTGCTGGGAAGACACCCATTGGAAACACTCCAGCTCCTTGAAGGAATGCGGCTTTGTCCAATAGGCACCCACCTGCTCCTGGTGGCCATGCAGCAGGGGCAAGTTACGCTTAAGGATTTGCACACTGGAGCCTTCCTTACACTGCACATTGCTAAGAAATGTGGGGAAAAGGAGCTCAAGAAAGGAAGGGAAGACTGGGAAGATGAAGAAGGACAGTAATAAGGAGCAGGTGGAGGCCTGCCAAAGCAGAGCTGATATTTGATAATGACTGTTAACATTAGAGCATAAATGAGGGAAGAGGTGAAAAATGAGGGAGCATGTGGAGATGGTCTGTTATCTTTGCAGAATTTGGGTGATGCTAGTGTGGCCAGTGGGCAAACAGAACTCAAGGGACCATGGCAGCAGCTGCTGACCACGGTCTGCAGGTGGCCACAGGGAAGGAGGAAAGTGGCTGAGCTGTGCAACAACCTTGGGCAGGAACCTGAGGCCCCAGCAGGGAGGTAAGACAAGGTAATCAGTCTGAGTGCTTGTTCCCAGACTTCTCACTCCTTTTGGATGCCTTTCCTAGGCATGTTGGTTCGGCATCTCTATCCACTGTCTGTGCTGGTCTCCAGTTGGTTGGTCACCACGTTCCTTCTTGTGGTGCATGAGAGGCTAGCAGCTTGCCTCAAGGTTGTGCAACTCTCTCTGGGCTGGTTCCTGGCACTGCCAACCATGGGGACTGGGGAGCCTGTCCTGTGGAAACACCGTGCCGTACCTGGCCACTCTCATAGCCCTCCTTGGGCACCTGCACTGGCCTGTCTTGGAGAAAGATTGGTTACATGGACCTTTAAGTCAGACCTGCAGCAGATGCCGTCATGGTTTTGTAACTAGGCCATAGGAATTAATCAAGTTATTCCTACCTCAAGAGCTTAACTCCTGACACATCTGTAGAGAAAGAGAGGGAGTTTTGATTTAAAACATTGAGGTGAGAGCATTGGCCTAGAAAATTGCCCTATTGTTTAAATACATTTAATGAATTTTAAAAGGGAGCCTTTTCTGGCTATGAATTCGTCTGGCTTCTGCTTCTAGCCATTTGTTCTTGTTAAGTCTCTGTCTGCTGAAGCACTCTCTGCTAGTAGTAATAGCCTCCACACGCAGCTACTCCTAGACAGGGAGCAAGTCACCTCTTGACTTTTCCTTGGCTAAATTGATTAGACTGTGCTTCTTTGGTAAATAGATTTTCCTAGGCCTCCCGTCATTCTGCTTGTTTTCCTCTGAGTTCTTTTCAAGGTTGCAACGTGTCCATCATGCAGGCTCCCAGCAGAGGTGTGGGATTCCATAGCGCCTGTACAAATGCCACATACAGCTGCAGGATAACACCTCCCTGCTTCTTCTGGTCATAGTCCTCTGTTTATTACTGATTTTGTTAGGCACGCTGGCAGGGAAGTGTCAGTGGGTTAACCTGCTTGACTATGAACCTTTTTGAATCCTGGCTTTCCAAATTATGACTGTATTTGTGTGTCCTGCTGCCTTCAATCCTACATGCATATCTAGAGCCATAATGCAACATGGTAATAAGAAGTTGTCTTACCATTAGGATACGTATCTGACAGTAGTCATGACCTGATCTATGCACCTTTCCACCAGTTCTCTCTCGTCTTTCAACTTTTCTAGCTGTATATTTGTCATCATCTAGAGGAAAATACAGCAAATAGCAAAGGACTGTGAACAGACTCCTTTGGCCTGCCAGAAATGCCTCCATTTATCACTTATCTGTGTGAGTTTGAGATCTAGCAGCAGACAGGCATGTGAATACGGGTGCGCCAAGCTAACATGCAAAGGTATCTTCTGTCCAAGTTTATACTGGTGGGTAGGGTTTGTCCAGTGTGTGCTTCAAAACTGGACTGAAAATTCTGCTGAAGTAATGCTTGGGAGAGATCCAGGATCTGTGTACTTCATAATTCATTCCAGACTTCAGACTACAGCCAGCCCTCGGTGGCTGATTAACAGTAATTTTCCAGGAGTTAAACTATGAAGTACATTATGAAGGCATGCTTAAAAACCAAGCAACCAACCAAACCCCCCCAAAAACCTGAAACAAACAAACAATACCCCAAAAGTAACACTGGAGAAACAAAAGCTCCCAAAAAAGCATTTCCTGGATTTGGTAACAGCAGAGTGAGAGCTCTGGTGGCTCCAAGGAAGTGCTGAACATAGAAACACAACCTTGCTAGGCAGGACAGAAGCGCAAATAAGCTTACATTTCGTTAGGTCAGCTGTTGCCAGCTGAGTGGGGTGGGTTTGTTGGGTTTTTTTGATTTTACACCTAGTGATCTGAGCTTCTTGCCCAGCTCCTGGTACTGCAGCCACCCAGGTAGCTGAGGCTAGGAGGGCCAGTTAGTTTTGTGCCTGTCCTAGCCGCAGGCGTGCTTGTCCCTCTGCCTGTTGCTGTCTGCAGTTAGGTGCAGAGGACAGCCTGCAGGTTTTGCTCAAAGTAAAGGCTTGGTAGCTGTGTCAGAGATAAGCCAGCAAAAGCCTGATTTGAAGCAAGGAGAGCAGCTGTCACACTGGAGAGTTTCAAGATGCAGAGGGACTGGGAAAGATAAACCAGTAGCAGCATGGGTGGGGAGAGTACCATCTGAGGATGAGTAAGGGTGCTTGAGCCTGTGTGATGGAGCAGGAGGACATGGGTCTGAGGGAGCAGGCTGGAGGGGTTGGTGGAAGATGTTTTAGGCTAGAGGCTATGCTGAAGTGGTGGAGAACATCCGGAGCTTCTCATGTATTAGTTCCACACCTCTGAATACGTAATACTGCTATTCATGCAAATAAAAATAATGAAGTCCCAGGAAACACTTGACAGGGAAAAGGCATTCACTGCAGGAAAAGAGGGAGAGTCCCTGCACATACTTCAGCTAAAAAACCCTTCATGCTTTAAGGGGGGAGAAAAAAGAAGAAAACCTAGACCTGGGTACTGACAGACAAGTATTTAAACAAGGGGGAGGTTCAATGGGTTTGTGGTCATCAGCCCTCTAAGCAACTGTGCCATCAAAGGATTTATATCTTCTCAGCTTTATTACATAAAGATAATAAAATAGAAATAGGTCACAGTGGTTTAAAGGTGAATGATCACTGGGAGGATACATATACAGTGTTTTTCCTAATGTATCTACTGAGAACTTAATTTACTTTAGGTATTTTGCACATATCAGTGCTTTTTGTGAGGTCTTCACTTCTATGTGACAGATCAATTATCTACAAAGTCAATGCAAACGGTTAGGGCTTTTTTTGTCTGTAGACATTTAGTTTCAAATTACTGGTCATAAAACTGGGACCAGATGGACTTATGTGCATGTGATCTCTTCCCTTCTCAGTGAGCTGTGGATTGACTGCTTAAATCCACCTATTTTTGTCTTCTCTCTTTTCTTTTTTTTTTTTNTTTTTTTTTTTTTTTTTACAGTTCTCCTGCAATCTGAGTTCTTCCACAGTGATAAGAACTTAATTTTGGTACTAAAATGAAGTTCAAACAGTCTGAGACAATTGTTTATTTATCACTGGTGGAAATGAATTTCCAAATAAGGCCTCATATATTGTTCTCCATTCAATAGTGAAAAAGCAAAATTCATTCAAAAAGGTAATAATAATAAAAAAAACCCAAACCAAAAAAAAAACCCCACCACAAACCTACACAACGAAGTCCAGCTGCTTACTGTGGAGTGTTTCCTAAAGGCAGCAAAAAAATTACAGATGTCTCTCTAAAGAGATATTCCGTATCTCCGAGGCAGCATGAACAGTATGATGTGGCAGTTTCTATAGTGACTACTTGCCTTCCTTTGAAGCCTTGCTAAGCAGTCAGACAACACCAGAGCAACTGGCTGAGATGTAGTATGATTATTTCCCCCTCCCCACCTCCCCCCTCCAAAATACTGAATACACTGATTTTCTGCCCTTGAATTGAAAATGCCCCTCCCCATGAAAGAGCCTTTGTTGCATGCTAGAATGGAGGAGGAGGCTTCAGAAACAGCTCGGCGGTGGTGTGGAGAGCAGAAAATTAGTCAACTAGCTGAACTGGCTTCTGGCTTGTGGTCTGGCATCTGGGGGGCTCCAGCGGGACCCTTGGTGGGACCACTGCCTGCCAGGCAAGCTCACACCTGTCCCCAGGCATCACCACCCACTCAGCTTCTCTGTCCTTGGAGGTAAATCACAAAGCAGAATAACGTTAGGGAAATTAACAGAAGCACAGTGTTATACTTGAGCTTCTTAACAACCTCTGGGCAGTGCTGTGGGGTGACACAGAGCCCAGTTACAGACCTCGGGAGAGAGATACATGCTGGAAGTTCAAGACAAAAGAAAAGCTTTCTTCTTTATTTTTTTTTGTTGTTTTTTTTTTCCTTGAAGCCCTTTGTTCTCCTCCAACATCTTTGTCCTACTTTTATTTGATAGGGGTTTAACAGCAACACTTTTTTTCTTTGTGATATGAGCACTTTATGGCCCAGCATGGAATGAAATCACGTGCTTGATACCTGCAGTAAATATTCAGCTGATTTTTATGAATTCCTTGTTAAGCACTATTTCCTAGAGAATGGAGAATAAAAGACAGTCTTAGCAGAAGTTTTTTTCCCATTGTGGCTACTCCTAATATATTTGTAGTGTCCCCTTTGACGTTGTCACTCAGTGCTTCAAGACTGCCAGACAATCCCCTGTGGCTGACTGACAAGAAGTGTGCTTAAGCACTTTAGTCATGGGGGAAAAATAAACCAAACCAGTCAGTGTCCAAAGAGATATGATTCACCTGTCAGTGCAGGCTGCAGTAACATTGAGTTTAACCTCACCTCTAAAGCAGTACTGCTCCAAATATGTCCTGGCTAGTTCTGAGTAAATAATTCAGCAGTGCATGATTTATTTGATTTGTTTCAACTCTCCTGCTGCTTACAAAATGGTGGTGAGATGATCCTACTTTCCTATCGTCATTTCTCAGTAAAATTTCCCCCTTCTCCTTGAACTCTAGATTTATGGCAAACATTGTGCTATGAGAATTCAGTGGTTAAGCCTGGAGGCACATTGACTAGAGCATCAATCACGTGACATTGCTTTGTTTTGGTTTTAATGACTTTTCTGGATGGAGATGGTTTGTGGTCAAAAGCTTGGGAGACACTTCTGCTTGGAGAGAGGTGTTTTGGGTATCAAACATGGGAATTTAAAACTTGCTCTCTGCAGGTACCATGGGAATAAACTGACATTGCACCAATAACCATGGGAAATGAGCACAAAAGGAAAGACTGTATTTCAAGGAACTGTCAGAAAAAAAACACGTGCATAACTTTGCTAGCAGCACTTTAAGAGATAAGTTGGCACATTGACCATGAACTGTTCTTGTGGTAATTAGTTTTACTGTTGCTGAATGCTGTGCTGATGCTAAAGCTGAGTACAATTATGCTGTGCCTTTGGAAGAATAATCCTGGTTTTGATGTATTAATATTCTGATGTAGGGTAAGACAAAAGCTTTGAAAAGGAAAAAAGGGATGCTGCAGGGTGGGCTTTTGGGAAGAGAAGCATCACAAATATTGTTGCTGCTCTTAACATACAATGCACCTAGATTTTAATGTTTTAATTTTTTAATGTTTTAATGTTTTAATTTTTTTAAAAAAGTGTGCAATCATATTAGATCTTTACTGCCTTTGAATTGGTGAGATGGAGCTGTGGATGAGATTATGATCTCAATAACTCATCTTCAGCCTGGTGTGTTATTTTGCTTCTGCATATGTGACAAATCCAGCTCTTCTAGAAGCACTTCATAAGAAGTACCATAAATTAACATGGTGTCCACCCATAAATACTGAAGAAAATGTGACAAGTGGCTGGTAAAAATGAAGGTTGCAGCAGTGCTCCAGAAATCTGAAAAGACAATTTTAATATCTGACTCTGGCAGAGACTTTCTCTGAGACCTTGAGCAAACCCTTGAAGCCTGGTCCAACACATAGCAGTCTGTGGTGTGTGGCCTGGGGTGCAATACTCTCACTGATGTAACAGTCCACAGGAAGGGTCCCAAGTTAGGCCAGCATAACGTGCTTTACACTGGAATGGTTTGTTGCCTTCTCAGAAGTGAGTATACTTTATGGATACGAGTAATAGTGTTCATGGCTGGGATTATCAGTATTTCTCAGAGCTGACTTAATTTTCTTCTGTGGGATCAGAATCAGGGTAATGCAAGTTGGCTTTGAAAATCTAGCCCTACAATGTCATTTCAACCTTTATTTTTGCATTAATTGGTTTGGCAGCAGGAGGGCATTTGGAGACTTTACATAAATAATTTTGTACCGAAGTTTGTTGGTTTACTATTTGCAGGATTTGTTTACAGATTGCAAATGGACATGCTAAAGAAGAAGTCAGCCGTGTGATTTATTGAAACATTTATCACCTCATCTGATTTTTACTTCAGCACAGATGTGTTTGTGAGATTTACACATAGGCTGGAGAGGAGCTTGGAGAAACCTTGCACTTTTTTTCAGAACGCACAGGCAGGCTTTTGTGTGAAACAGTATGTTTGTTTCAGAAATCACCTTCCTGATATGTATCCAGTCTTCCCAGGAGACAAAAGCAGCAACAGACCTTGCTGCTGTGACTCATTTGGCTGCTCTGTAACCCCATGCTCTCTGCTACATATGAGTGAGCTGCCGCTTCAGCATTTTCTGCACCTGTAAGGAGCTGCATTTTACAGCTTGTTTTCTCCTTGGTCTCATCCCAAGTCCCTTCTCTCACAGCATAGTGCTCCGTCACCCACTGGTGCCCAGGCAGACAGTGGACTGAGCTAGTTTTTCTCTTCCTATTCGAGCCTGGCTGTGATGATGACAGATGTATCTACATATTTTTAATTCATCAGGGAAGAGCATTGGTGACATCCTTAGATCTAGGGTCTGCTTTTTTCCCCCCTGCCAGGTAGTAATGCCTTGCCAATTGCCTTTTCACATCTTTCATGCTTCATTTTGCAAATACAATTGTTCACTTCGAATGAAATCCCATTTGTTTCCGTGTTGCAGAACTGAGTTTTGAATCACTGATGAGGTTTCGTCATAAGCTCAAATCAGAAGAGGAAAAAATGGTAATGGGGCTTTTCAGCTTACTAAATGCACTTTTGCAGGTTCCCTGCACAAATACATCCTTTCACATGGGTAATAAGTTTCTAGCAACCTTACAGGCAGGTTAGATGGGATGCAAAACAGGCAGTGCTTGCTTCAGGCAAGGACAGGAGAAGGTTGTATACATGGTCTTGACTGATGTATATCTGGCAGGGGGGTGGGGAGGAGGACTCATTAAAAGAATGCTTTCCTGAGCAACAGGTGTGTGTTGGGGGCCCTCTGAGATAATTACTATGCCATGGTGTACATCATGAGGAGCCGCCTAGAGCCTGTGGGTCATCAAATGACAAACTGATAAGAGACAGGAGGCACACTCACTGCTATGAAAGCTCCTTCCTCAGCAAAGTCTTACTTGTTGCTGAGAATAGCCTGAACCAAACTCTGAGATGCGAGTGGTTGTGGGTGCAGAGGAAGTATGGAACCAAAGGTTGCAGCTGGCAATGGAAGTGTAGGAAGTAGCATAGGGGATCAGCCTGCAGGTACAAGTACCCAAAGATACCATGTCCCAAAGCTCTCTTTTTTGAAGTATTATAATAAACTCTGATACATACAGTATTAAAGAAATACCTGGTACTAAAAGCAACTCTGGTTGCAATGACATTTGCATCATGTGGGTTGCTAAAATGCCCTGTCCATGAAAACCTCTTCCATTCTAGTTGCAAGATTTATTGATTCTTGAGCATATTGCATTTTACAGTGATCTCCCTTGTCCAGTTAATGCAACTTGAATCTGAATGTGGAAAATTTATGATGGCTTTTTAGATCAATACAAGCCTGCCCAGAATCACATTGTTTATGCAGTGACTAAAAAAGGGAGAGAAGACAAGGTTAGATGTTTCACCTGTAAAGCATGAAATAATAAATGTACTTTGGAGATTGTGCCTAATTTTGCTACTAGGTGATCCAGCTGCTTGAGAGTCAAAGACAAGAACACAAAGTACACCTCAGCCTAATTGTGTTTAACTGCAAACAAAAATTTTGAGTGAAGACAGCATTGAAATAACACCCTTATAAAAAAATAACACTACATCTCTTTCATGCAGTGCCAGAAACAACCTGCACAGTTATCTAATGGAAGACAAGCATTGGCCCTAATAGAACAACTAAGTTCTGCAGATGAATTTTCCATATAAACACACAGTTTACACATTTCAGAAGTCTTGCCTGCTGTGGTTGTTTCAAGTCTAGGTGACTTGTCTAAGTCCCTACCAGTCTTCCCTACATCCTAGAGGCTGCACCTCTGGATCTGAGAGGTAAGAATACATGTCCCTTTAGGGCAAGTTATATCACAATTTTCTATTATGTTTTTGGGGTTTTTTTGAGAGGGTGGAGGGAGGGTTCAGATCAGACCATTGCCTGAGACAGCCAGCTGAGGCAAATGAGAACTGATATGAAGAGTTAGGAGAGTCCTGAGGACAACATGTGTTTTTTAGTTCAATTATTTTTTTTTCAAAATGGTGACATATTACAGCCATAAAAATAGATGCACTGCAATGTGAAATACTGCAGTATAGCAACAGTGATTATATATGGTAACCCTCCATGGTATCTCATATCAGATCGAGTTGCCTGAAGAACTGTGTGTGAACAACAAATAGTTGAGCAGTGTTCTCCTTTAATTTTCATTTTTTCCCTCTTCCTTTCATAACAATAATGATGGGCTTCTAAATTTGTAATATCTCTTATCAAGGGTATGGAACCGAGTGACACCCCCTCCCTGCTCCTCCCCCTCCCCACCTCAGCTTAACCTTGATGAAATGGTGTTGCTCTGAGCCTCCAATGAATTCTGCTAAGCATGAATTGCATGTTTTACTAGGATGCAAACTTAACCCTCAGTTGCATGGACCACAGGCAAATGCCACTGTTAACTTCTTCACTGTGGTTGTTGATTTTATTTTTTTTTCCTCCCAGATGCATGTTCCAAACATACTTATCCCAGAATCTCAAAGCCCTCTGACTCAAAACCTTCAGGGTCAGTAAAGATGTTGTTGTTATTCTGACCAGTGCCAAGGCTGTTAGAACTGTATGAGTTGTCATACTTGGCATATAGCTAGCAGGAGAGCCTAAGCACCAGCTCAGCAGGTAAATTAAAGGGGGCATGTGCCACTGACCTCATCGCTCATTTTTCATTTTTCAGCCCTTCACCACTCTGAAGGCTGTGTCCATTTAGGGGAAGTCGCCACAGGGTTTCTGTTCTGCTGCACACAGAGAAGCAAAGTTATCCAGCTGTGGCTGGTGACAGGGGCAACTGCACATGGCCTTGCTACTGCATGCTTCCAGATCATTACCAGTGGGGTGGGGGCACAGGCAGAAGGCTGGTTTAACCTGTGGCTGCTTTCACAAATTATTTAATCCGGTGTCAGCTTCTGCCTAAAACCCTGGAAAACTGTACAGTCTCCTAAATGGCACTCTCAGGTAGGGCTTGTTTAGCTCCAAGTCTGGATGTGAAGAGGCTTTTGCTAGGGGAATGTCTGCAGCAACAACATACATACACAAGCAGCCTCATATTCATCCAGTCCTCGTGGCAGCGTGCTAAACACTTTCCCTTGTCAGGGGCACTGGTGCAAAACTTCCCCTGATGAGTGGGTGGGTTTTAATAAAGTGCAGAAATAAAAGCAAAAAGGCTTTTTGCCTCTGTTTTGTAACATGATCTGCCAGCAATGCTGTCAGGTCCTCACTGCCAAATACTGATGAGTTCTGGAACTCACCAAATCCCTGTTCACTTCTGAAACTCTTTGTGCAAACACCTAGGATCCACAAGAGAGGACTGCGAGTTGCATGAGCAGCAAAGGTATGAAGAAAATAACAGAAAGATATGAAGAGAAGGAATAAAAGACTGAAAAGTCAAAAAATAAATGTGTTAGGGCAGCATCAAGATGTCCGTTCCCAACAAGCCTTTGGTTTTATTCTGGCGAGGGTTTGAAATGTACTTGGCCTTCCAAAGGAAAGTTGGGGTCCTACAGAATAAACTTCCAGTCTCAGGCAGTTTATGGTTTTCCATCACTGCTTTCCTGATACAGCTGCAGTGAACTGCAAAGCATTTTACAGATGCCAAATCCCTGTGATTCAACCCTTTTGCCTGACAGTCTGCAGACAAATTTGTTCATTTTCAACAAAGGTCATAAGTTAAAGGGAAGCAGAAAAGCTATAAAATTGAAACGTATGCTATCTGAAGCACTGTGACAGAAACAATACAGAGCAGATATTGGTAATGCAATGTAAACATTGGATGCAAGCCCAGTAACAAAGCTAGGAAAGCAGCATTTCAGCTAGCAAAACCCTGAAAGAAGAACTGGAACTATGGGAAAGAGTTTTAAGCTTGCCAGCCTCTGTTTGAAATTGCAGCGGCAGGGGCTCTTGTTTAGAAAGGACATCTTTCATCTGCATGCTGCCAGGGACAGCTGCTAAAGAAGTTCATGCCAGCTGGGTGTCCAGTGTTATCCCCGTAGTTTGAACCCTAGGTTTCCTAGCAGAGTCTCAGGCATCAAAGTTAAAAAAAAAAAAAAAAATGGTATGGTGTCAGGGTGAGTTCGAGCTAGGTGCCTCGAGGTGGACCCTGAGCCAAGAAGCCCCTGGGCAATTATAGCCTTACACACTGTGCACCTGCCCCTCCTGCCCTCTTCATGCGCCTCCTGTGTGACTTTTGGTCCAATGATGACTTTTGGTCTGGGGTCTTCTAACACCTCACTGAGCTCTTTCTTTGTCTCCAGGCAGGCTGTTAACTGTTCTTACCTTGATGAGTTGCACCTGCTGATGATGGTTGAAGCCTCTGTATCTTCTGCTCTGTGTTTCTCTGGCAGAGCATGAGAAAGTGAAAAATTCCCAGAGTTAGGATAAAAAGGTCCAGACTTAGGATAGGTACTACTTAGCCATAACTAAAACATCAGTGCGTTATCTACATTATTCTCACAGTAAAAATCCAAAACATAGCATGCTGTACCAGCTACTAAAAGGAAAAGCATTCCTGGGTGGCAATTTAGAGCTTGTGGCCTCAGGCTTCAGAAAATCTGACTGCTCATGCCAGGTAAGCAAAGCTAAGAAGTGTCCTAAATCACAAAGTATTGTAACTCTACGTGATTTATTACATTTAAAACTTAGTTATTTAAGCCAAACTATTATCATCTCACTTAATACAGCAGAAGGCATCACACAGTTATTTTTTCCTGTGAACACTTTGAACAGTGAGACAAATCAGAAAGGAGGGTGTAGCAAGGACCTTTGTGAAAGTAAGGGTGAAATGATGTGGGATAATAGGTAGTGCACTGGAAATGGGCTTGCAAAGCCACTCTCTGCAAAGACAGATCTGCTTTCATCTGTTGCTGCTTTGTGCCAGAGGAGCATTTCCCCAAGAAAACATCACACGTGTGTCTGTGTGTCCATCTGACTATGCCCTTGCTTTTCTTATTCAGCTTTCCCAGGAGAAGCCCACAGATGACAACTGAAAACCCCTGGTGGACATCCCTGTTAGCAGTCCCAATATTGATTAAAGAGGCTTGCTTGTCAAGTTTGGATTTTATTCAATATTTGATCTAGAGGTTATTTGTTTCTTATCAAGTGTTAGACATTATGATGTGAGAACTTGGACTCAGATGCAAAAGTTTACTGTAGAGTTATTAATTGTCCTTGGTTTGTAAAGAAATGTTGGTAAGTTTTCAGTTTTATCTCTCCATGAATGGTTGTGTTTCAGCTGGGATTAGTAGCACTTTTTGCTTTCATCCAAAATAAGTCAGAGATAGTTTCACTTTCTCAGTGCGTAAATGATTGCCCAATTTTGGTAGTGTCATGTATTGCTTATATTTTGGATGAAAATAGAGCCTCTCCTTATTATTTTTGAAAATTTCTGCCTCTGAATTTGAGCTGGTGAGTGGTAAAAGTAAAAATGCCAGTGAGATTCAAACTTCTATTTGAGTTCACATGTACATATGCTGAACCTTCATATATATCTATGTGGTGTTCCACAGGGGTCAGTACTGGGACCAGTGTTGTTTAACATCTTTGTGGGAGACATGGACAGTGGGATGGAGTGCACCCTCAGCAAGTTTGCTGATAACACCAAGCTGTGTGGTGTGGTGGACATGCTGGAGGGAAGGGATGCAATCCAGAGGGACCTTGACAGGCTGGAGAGATGGGCCAATGCCAACCTCATGAAATTTAACAAGGCCAA
>VZTO01012933.1:0-29128 GCA_013400615.1 Syrrhaptes paradoxus | reverse complement strand
CTGTATTACCTGGGCTGGCAGGGCTGGCTGGATGTGCTCAGGCTTTGTACCAGCCTGGCTAATGCTGTTCCTGTGCAGGGCACTGGTGTGGCTCTGCACAGCCAATGTGGAGCCGTGGGCAAGGAGACTCGAGGCTGGAGGTCCCCTGCGGTCCCCGGAGCTTCATTCAAGGGGCTGAGCCTCTCCCCGCGATGCTGCACTGCTGCAGGGCTAGCTGGCTGCTGGGGCTCCTTGCTGGTGTCCCCAGGTGCCTGAAGCTGGCTCGGACTTGTGTGGTTTGTTAGGTGAAGCTTTGCTCCCCGTGGATGTGGCAGATGCAGCGATTTGTTCACCTGGGCACCCGCACAGACCTCTTCAGCTGTCCTCTTGTGCTGCTGCTGAGCTAATAGCACAGGCAGCTCCACGCGACGCCAGCTCTGGCGTCTTCGTCTGTCTCCTGGTTAATCCATACCCTGGATAAATTGCCCACTGCTAATTGAGAGGTGGCTGTGCCAGGTATTTTCCACGCAGAAGAGCACGCGTGTTTGTGGTTACCACGGCTCGGCTTGCACAGTTCAGAGCCACCGTAGTTTGCCTGGGTGAACCCTGAGGGTCTGGAGGGATCCCTCTCTGCTCATCCGATGTGCTTCTGCCAAAAGCTGGCAGTCTGTGATTTTTCTGCAGTGTCTGGCCAAACTGTGTGGCCTTTTCATTTCTTTAATAATGGAGCTTTGATGTTTTCTTCGTCTCTCTCTCCGCACTCTCAGTTTTGGTGCAATTTGGCAGAGGGTAGCTCTTTCAGATTAGTCTCAACACTTAACATTTTCGATATCAAAGTCTTTGTGTTCTTGAACTACTCTCTGGTGAAATTCCATGATCCTTAGGCATCAAAGAAGGTATTGTCTGTTTTCTTACCCATCCTTGGAGGCATAACTCGTGTCTTTCTGGGTTTGGTAAGAGATGGCTTTAGTATTCCCAGATAACCAATTAATCTCTGATTAATAATAATATTTCTATACCCAGATGGCTTCTTACATTAGCAACTGGTTATAATAGCAAATAACCTAGCGATGTTTGTACATAAAGCATCTCACTGGTTTTGTGACTGGCTGTTACTTGTTCTATGTAGGATCCTTCTTTTGGTAGGTGTATTTACAAATATCTCCTTCCATGAGAGGCTTTTTCCATTTCACGGATTGTGATGGTACCTGAATTTGACACATCTTACAGCTCCTTGGGCTTCTCTGTAAAAAGAATCCAAAACTTAATAATAAATATTCTCTGATCTGAAAAATGGAGGCTTCAGACTATTTTGAATTTTGTCTTAACAGAGAACTCTTACAGAGATCTTTGAGGCACGTTTGCAATTTGAAATAAAGGACTTTTATCAGCTATTCTCTATAGCAATTACATCTTTCAAAACACTAAGCAAAAGAAGTAATAAGAGCTAGAGCAAAGCAGGAGACCTGGAACTGCATTCCAGAGGCAGTACGCATGTGTGTGGGGTAATGACTGCACTTTACGGTGGGGAGGTGTCTTCTTTGGTGCGGGTTGGTAGCTGTCTGTGGTTGATGAGAAGCAGAGATTGCCTAGGAATCTTCTTGGTTCATTTGAATAATTCCGTGTATTATAAATGCAGCCAAAAAAATGTAATGCAGGAGTTCTCTGTGCTCACTAGTCTCTAGGCATACGAGGTGAGGGGTATGGCTTTTCTGAAATGCTGCAATAGCTGCAGATGAATATGGGATTCTTACAATTTGCATCCAGTGATGACCTGTTTTGGAGTGTTTAAGTGAAAGAAAATGTAATTTATTCAAGTCAAACATGCTTTTTAATACTTGAGCATTGTCGGTGGTCAACATTGCACTGCTTGTGCTTCAGAACCTCTTGGAGTGACTATGGCTGTAGCTCACACTTACTACAGACTGGTTTGGGTTGGAAGGGACCTTAAAGATCATCGAGTCCAGCCCCCCTGCAATGAGCAGGGACACCTCCCACTAGCCCAGGTTGCTCAGAGCCCCGTCCAACCTGAGCTAGAATATTTCCAGGGATGAGGCATCCACCACCTCTGGGCAACCTGTGCCAGTGTTTCACCACCCTCATTATAAAAAAGTCTTCCTTTTATCTGGTCGGAATCTCCCCTCTTTTAGTTTAAAACCATTACCCCTTGTCCTATCACAACTGGCCCTGCTAAAATGTCTGTTTGTCACCTTTCTGATAAGCCCCCTCTAAGTACTGAAAGACTGCAAATAAATAAAAACATTTAAAAAGAAATCTGATGCTTCTGTTTAGCAAATACGTTTTTTAAACCGTTACATTCTTTAACTTGCCTACAATTTTTTTTCTAACATTTCCTGTATTCTTAGATTTACGCTGAGCGCTTCCTACGGTAGGTCAGGTTTGACTCCTGTTGCATTTCCCTGAGACACCAGGATCCCTTGAAGGGTGACAGGATTTTGCCACAACAAGAAGAGGCCATCTGCATTCCTGAATGCTCTGGGAGGGAAGTGACTGTTTGCCCTGAAGACCTAGCAACAGTTAAGGGAAGGCTGTGGCTCAGCTTTGAAATGTTAATCTGCTCCTTCTGTCCTTCCAAGATTTTGCCCAGGGAGGCAGTGGGTGGGAGGTTGGTATTAATTTAGAATTTGAAGCTTCGGTGCAATCTGTTACAGTTTTAGCACATTATAAATTGTTTAATATTTAAGGAGGTATTGAAGTTAAGATGGAACTTTGTCCTACTTTCAAAATTGGCAAGAAATACCACCCTGATTTTGAAGAAGTGCTTAGCTGCCAAGTAAAAACAGTAGTCAGGATCCTATCTGTGACGAGGAGCTCTGCAAGGTTAATTTTTCAAGGTCCCTTATCATATCCTTGCAGGGAATTTTACTCCCACATAGGAGGCAGGAGGTATAACCTTCCAGTCTTTGCCGCTGTCATTTTGACAGGGTGCCAAGTTGTACCGTGAACCTCCCAGGGACTGGGTCTCTGCCCTGGGGAGTGCTGCATCTCATTTTAGATAAGAGGAAAATTGGTCTTGGATTGAGTCATGAGCAACTTGGGTTCACATCTCTGTTCTGCCAGATGCATCCTGCCAAGCTGTCGTGTCATACCCATTTGAAATGCCATTGTGTGTTGTGTCCCCCCACCCATGAGAGTAAGCGTCTCGGGAGGGCAGGGGTGAGGGAAGGAGAAGGAAATGTGAGGGACACGTTGTTTTTCATGGCTGTGCTGACATGTGCTAGCTGGAAGAGTCTGCAAAATCTCAGTGGGGTCAGTGCGCAGCTTAGAGCATGTCCCACAAGACTCCTCGTGATGCTCAGTACACATGGGTGAGTTAGGCAACAAACCTCTGCAATAATATCCAGAAATATCCCCTCTGCCCCGCTGTTTGTGTAGGGGAAGAACAGGTTAAAGTCCTTCAGGCAAAAATCTGAATGGCTGTGGACATCAGGATGCACAGCAGTGATCTACACAGGGCTGCTTCTGTGCTTCAGTCCCTCTGTGGGATGGAGATAATAATTGCTCCTGCCTCTGTCGCCAGGTTTGTGCAGATGCTGCTGCTGTAACTGATGATGATGATACAGGTAGGTGCTAAACCGAAGGACGTAAATAGGACAGAGGCATGTTTCGGCTAGCTGGGCACTAAAACTCCAGCAAAATACAATGTTTGCTGTCTGGAGAAGGACAAAGTCAATAGGAGACGAAAGTTTATTTTCAGGCTTTTAAAGGGATATAACGGTGAAGAATAACACAGCCTTAAAGAAGGGAGCTTGACTGTCCCTGCTGCGGGAGGGTTGTAAACCTCTGAAATAGGGTTTCATAACGCAGCTTCTGAGAGCCAGGACTGCACCAGCACAGGTGCACCTGTGGAACGTGAGCGTTCAATAGCTCATATCAGCCTAATCCATCAGGCTGGTGTCTCAGTTAGGCTGGCAGAGCGTGTTTCTACGGTCAGGCTAAGGGCACAGGCAGAATGGTTATTTGCAAGCGTTGTGTTTGGTTTGGGGCGTTGGGCTGGGTCAGTCCTGTTTGATTTCTTCCGTACGTTCAGTTTATCAGTGCCTTGTGTTTGGCGGTTGCGTTGGCAGGGAGCAGGTTATGTCCCTCACTCCGACCCAGCGTCCCCTTTCTCCTTGCGTCGTCCTGTTCATTTTAATAGCACCAGAACCGCGCTTGCCCTGAGTGCAGTGGCAGTGGCTGATCCCGGGATAAACACTGCGTGAAAACTGTGTTAAGGAATTGTCTGAAACGTTTGGTCTGTAATTACAGGTTGTACAAAATCAAGGAGTGCGCTTTAAAAAAAGCAGTAGCCGTGGTTCTGGGAGCAGGCTTTCCTTTGTTTTCAGCGTGTATTTGCCATTAATTTACACTGTTCCGTAGTCCTGGCTGGGAAAATGATCAGAGCTCCTGTACAGCTGCAGTTTCCAGGAGACCTCTGTAAACTCTTCTTGGAAGAAATGGACACCCTGTCAACGATTTCTTACAGCAGCGCTCCCGGATGCCCCCGATAGATCTGTTACCCAGCTGGTAGGTGGGCTGCACGTTTGCCAATACTTGCCTGAAGTTGTCCGTGTGCCTTTGGAGGTCTGATAAAGACAAACCGACTGCATTTCCTGGAGCAGGCACCTACTGTAGCTTCCCAGGAGCTGTCAGGAGGAATGGAAAAGGCTTTTCCTGGAAGCGGGGTGAGGGTTGCATGTCCCTAGCAAGATGCAGCTCTGTCGGCAGCCTGCCTGTGAGCAGGGCGGTGGGACAGGACAGCTTCAGAGCCCCTCAGCTGTGCCCCCATTTCTGCTGCAGCGGATTTCAAAACCTTTTAATGTGCAGGGACTTGCTATTCCTGTGACAATCCGGAGATCAGCTGTACATCAGGGTGGTGCTCAAGGATAAGGGTGTAACTTTTGTAAATTAAGAAATTATCACAATCTTAATAGGGCAGGGGAGTTGGCCCAGGGCTGCCTCGTTATTTTTCCTGGTGCTACAAGGAGGTGAGCTGGGTCTGAAGCCTCAGGGGTGAGATGATAGAGCAGGTTCTGCTCCTGGGTCAGTGGTGGGGCTGGGATGCTGAGGTTGGGTAACCTGGTCTTTATCTGAACCTGTCCAGCTCCTTCAGTGGGCACATTTCATCCGATGGACTCATCTGACAATTCCAAGCGACTTTGGCCAGGTTGCAGATCCCACGGGAACAGCCTCTTGTACACTGTGTCTGTGCTGGGTGGATGCCCCATCCCTGGAGGGGTTCAAGGCCAGGCTGGATGAGGCTTTGGGCAACCTGGGCTAGTGGGAGGTGTCCCTGCCCATGGCAGGGGGTGGCACTGGATGGGCTTTAAGGTCCCTTCCCACCCAAACCACTCTGTGACTCTCTGATTCTTGGTCTCATCCACAACTTCAGGGGGGTGCAGGATGGAGGAAAGGTTGAGGCATTGGCAGTGAGAGCTGTGAGAGGAGCCGTCATGGTTCGGTTCAGATGCCGAGACACCGTTTGGGTTCGTTTTCCTTGCTGGTGCATTTGTTCATCCTTATTTCCTCCTCCTCTTTCATCACTTCTTCCCCCACAAATATCTAAAGCTTAAAATAGTGCGCTTGCCTTTTATCTGCCAATAGTCTGACACGAAGTAGTTCCTCTTCATACCCATGAATTTATGTTTGGCCTGTTTACTCAGGTGCTAGACAGTATTTCTGGCTGCACAGATGGCGAGACTAATACAGGCTTCTGGGTTTGACTTTTATGTTTGTTTACATCTTCATGGTACAATAGTTCTCTGAAGAGACGAACGGGAGGACTGGCAACCTTGGCCCTAATCCTGGGATGTGAGAAGGGATTGGGAAGCCCTGGGACGTGGTGTTGGGTCCCCCCTCAGCACAGCCGGCCCTTGGGGTCAGGGTTTTACCCGCCGAGCCAGTTCTTTCATCTTTTGTCCAACACATTCTAACGGTCTTGGTGGACAAGTGGAACTGGAGCTGTAGGATGGGGAACGGGGAAACGCCGTGCGTTTGGGGCAGAGGCAGTTTGTCAGAGGAAAGGATTATTTGCATGCTGTAGTATTGCTCTTCTGAACAAACCCCCTGCTTTTAGCAGTTCCTCAGCAATAACCTGTCACTTCAGAGCTGTGTGTTTTCCCAGTTATCTGGTGCCAAACGGAGATGGTCCGTCTGCGTGGAAGAAACCGTGCGAGGTGGTGACATGTTAACTGTAACGTGGGAAAGAGCACCCACAAGTTCTGCTCGTCGCGAGCTTTGCAGTGATGAAAACAGTTCCAGCTGTCTGCTTTGTGTTTTCAGAAATTCTCCAAGTCACGTCCTTTAGGTTATTTCAAGAGTTCAGGATGGAAAGGAGAAAGAAGGTGGTGGGGCCAGAGTTCAATAGATGATGATGATGATGGTGCATTTCTTTACACAGAAATGAATTTGTATCTTTTACCTAAATTGCAGAATGAAATACTGAGTTTCTAGACATCATATTTTTTTGGTGGGCTGGATTCTTCTCTATGATAAAGTTACATGGTCCAACTCGCCCGACTTCATTGGAGTATTCACTGGAATTTGCTGCGATAGGGGAGGTTCTTTCGGCACCCTCTGTGTTAGCCAAGTCTTCTTCCTCAAATAAAATGTTGATTCATTTCAGAACTTTTTAGCAATAGAAGTTTAAAAACTGGAATTTGAGACTGATACAGCAATTTTTTTTTGAGAAGCACATGTAAAACCTAAGTTCCAAATATTCTTTTTAAAATCATCTCCAACAGGAAGACAAGCTACAGGATAATTCCCTGTCCCACAGAAATTGTCTGGATGACAGGAAAGAGGAAGCAGTAGAGAAAAATTGCTGATTTTTGGTGTGTTTTTGTGACTCATCTTAGACCACCCAGCCTCGCTGGGGTGTGCCAGGGAATTCTAGGAAATCTGTCAGTTGCTCTAGAAACAGGTTCCTCAAAACTTGTCTTTAGTGTTTCATTTTCTTAATGTCTGTGTTTATACACAGCCCCATAGGATAATGATCTCATATCAGAATATATATATGCATTTATATAATATACATATGTAAAAATACACAGTTATGCAATGTCAGTATGTATCCAGTTTATGCAATTTCTTTTTTTTGTGTGTCTATAAAAAACTCACTTTTTTTCAGCATGGTGAGATCAATGAAATCTGTTTTCCTGCACGTGTGTTTGTTCAGCCGTTCCCTGTGCTTCAGGTGCAAGCCTTGTGTCCAGTAAAGATGCTTTTGAAGCCTCTCTTTTATTTAGAGCAGTGTCCCTGGCGTGGGCAGTCATCATGGCACCGAAAGTTCTAATACCAGGGAGAAGAAGTGGTTAAACTTGTACCTGTGGTGGCTGAACACTGTGTTTTGTGTTCTGCAGAGAAGTGATTTAATTGTGAATAATGTTAGTCTTTAGGGTCCTGTGGCTTTGTGAGTTCCTGGTAAATCAGCCCTGCTCTGGATTCCTGTCTGGCGGCCGTGCCCGAGGGTGAAAGGGTTCCTTGCATCAGGGTGAAGGTTCCCTTTGTGATCAGAGCAGCATGGTAAAGAGAAATCCAAAGTCATACACATGGAAAATGAAGTGTCATGTTTTCTTTTGATGCAAACTGATTACTTTATTGAAAACATATGAAAGTGCCTTTTTTTTTTTTTTTTGAGATGATCTTGGTATGCGTCATAGAAATGTGCAGAGAAATGCCAGATAAACAATAAGAGATGAAAAATTGCTTTATGATGTGTTAGCAAAGGCTAACATCACTAGTGTTAATTATCATCTTGATACAAGATCAAGTTTCCTCAACATGGCAGAAGAACTGGCTTAAAAACCAGAGAACAATATGTGCGTGTCATTTTTTTTCCCTTTCTCTCTGTTTTAAAACCCTTCCATGGCTTGTCTTTTCCCAGGTACCACTTACAGAGGCCGTGGACCCCATTGACCTGGAGGACTACCTGATCACACACCCCATTGCAGTGGAGTCCGGACCCCTGCGGGACTTGCTGGAGTTTCCTCCCGATGACATCGAGGTGGTGTACACCCCCCGAGAATGTCGAACGCTTGTGTCGGCTGTGCCCGAAGAGAGGTAGGAGGTGGCAGGGTGACGCCTTGCTCAAGGGAATTGGTTTTTCTGAATTTGACTATCTACAAGGCTGAAGCCTGGAATTTTTGTCTGTAAATGCCTGAAAGAGTAAATGCCAACCTCATTATCGTGTCTGTGATTTTGAAGGCGTTTGGTTTTATTCTTTTAACAGTGAGATGGACCCTCACGTGAGAGACTGTGTCAGAAGTTACACGGAAGACTGGGCAATTGTGAACAGAAAGTGAGTTTGCTTGTGGTATTTATCAGCTTGATTTCATGTTTAAATTTTTTGCAGGATGGCTAGCTGGTATGAGGAGGCTCAGAAATTACTGTCCTGGCTACAGATTTCATGTGTCCTGGCTTTGAGTCGCGGAGCTCAGCTGAACTGGTGCTTTGTGTGTAGCTGAAATAGTGCTTTGTGTTTTGAAAATTAGATCTCAGACGTCAAAAATCCTCGGGGCATTTTTGAAAATCTAGGCCATTTTAGCCAACAGTTGCTCCTTTAGAATGGTAGAGAAATTAGGGAATGTGAACGAGTAAAATTACTTTCAGAATTTGTTTCTTTCTTTGGTCCGTGTATTTTTAACTCTTTTCAGTGAGAAGTTGCATTAATTTTGTAACGATGTAAGATTTATGTGCAGGAGCAACCTTCTGATAGATAAGGTGCCCTCTGCAGTACTCATTTGTTTCCAAAGAGATGCTGAGAAAGTACATAATTTATACAAATAATTGCTAATATTCGGACTATCACAACAGTTTCCTAGCGAGTTAACAGTTTAGAGAAATGTGCATGCATCTATTAATTTCTGGAAATTAGCAGGGATGTTTCTGAGTAGCTTTTCTTGGAACATACACTCTCCTGGATGATTGAAAGCCTGATGACTTCAGGAGCTACTGTCAAGGAGTAAGTGATCCATGTGATGTGCATCACCTACAGCCGGCTCGACTACAGCTGCAGCTCTGCCCTTGTGGCAGCCGCCACAATTCACTGGTTTAATGTTGTCCTGAGAACCACTTTGGGGGATGCTGGAGATCTGCTTTGCAGTGCTAAGATGACCTAATAAAAATGTGTTTTGTCATCTCACACCAAAAAAAAAACCCCAGAAAGAAACCTGAGAGAGAGAAAGAGAGATACTTTATTAACTCCCAGCCTTTGTGGGCAGAGCCTGGAAGGCGCAGGAGGCTTGGACTGTGTGTCCCACCAGCCAGCACACCTCTTGGTTTCTCAGGGACTGTCACAGGTATCTGGAGTGCCTGGCTGGGATTCCTGCGCTGCGGGGGTTTAGCTGGAGGCAGTAGAGCTTTCTGTCCTGTGCAGATCAGCTGCAGGTTGTGTTCTGTGTTGGCGAAGGCATGAAGCTAAAGGCATCAGAGGTCCCCAGGCGGGTTGAAGGTGTGCTGAGCGATTGTCGAACGGCGGTCAAAGGTTATCATACCTCTTCAGAAGAGGAGAGGCACTTCCATGAACATTAATAGCAGTTTTTACTTGGATAAAATCATGGCAGTGGACTGGGTAGAAGCAGAAGGGTTACTGCTAGAGCAGGGGAAGAACTCGAGAGCCTGGCTGGGAAGGATTTAATTGTTTTTCAAGTAAGGATGCTAACAGGTTTCTCTTAATCCATCCTGTTGGATGGTTACAAGTGCTTTCTCTAGCTCTGGGGGCACAAAATCCAGCTCTTCTGGCTTCAGAAGAACATGGCTTCTGATGTGTCATCCTTCTCTCTCCCCCACCTCAGGGGAAATAATCTTTCTGTCAATCTCTGTCTGCAGTTCTTCGTAACCAGAATGTTTTGCCATCCATTCAGTGGTTAGTTTAATGGCATTGGAAATGGTAAACAGGTTTTCTTCACTGGCCTGAAAAAAGCAATAGCATACTCTTCTTTCAGCCTTATGGCGTAATTTCTGGATGCTGGACTGATGGCAGCAGTGGCCACAAGCACCTCTGGAGTCAGGTCTGGTTTAGAATGAATGTACACGTGTTGGTGGAGCTGTGATTGAAATGCAGACATCCAGGTGAGGATTATACCGGGCGTATTGTTCTGCTCTCGGGAGTTACAGCCTTGCGAGGAAAACACTTTCCTCCTTTTTGTCCTCCCTTTTGTAATTCACTGCTAGCACGTCCACGGTTTTCATATGTCTGTGCATCCTTCTGTGCTAACTTCAGTAACAGGGCAGGATGGGAACAATTAATTCCAGACTTGACCCCAGCACTACTTTGGAAACTGGCTTAAAGTGCGTAGTGCGAGGAGGCTGTGGCTCCGGCCGTATGTGTGTAAATACAGATGTAGTGCCATTCAGTATCCAAAAAATTTCTAAGTCAGATCTGATCTTGTCAGCAACAGTAGAGAGACTGTTTACTAGCAAGCACTCTTACACCCTGGAAAGCTCCGGAGGACCTGATTCTGCTTGTAAAGATGCTTTAGGAAGATGCACAGTTTAGCTGGGGTTGGCAAATCGTGTGTTTTCTGGAGGAGCTCAGGGCTTCTGCCCTCCACACAGTCTGACCTGAAGTTGGTGTTTTGGTTTTAAAGGTATTGCTACTGTCTGCTCCAAGCCAGTCCCTGCTCCAGCAGAACCGCTGCCCTTCCATCCCCATGTTCTTGGCCTGTGTTAAGCTTGGCGTCACAATCACACATTTTATGATGACCTTAGTTGGCCATTGATAATACTTCTTTTGACATCAGCCGGGGTTGATTTATAGTTGCACAGAGTCACATTGTAGTACTGGGATGGTGCTGGTTGGATTATCACCCAGCCACGGTGGCGAGAGACTGGAAATACTGTTTGCAGAGAGCAGTTTATGCTCCCAGAGGACCCACACTGATAATACTGGGTTTGTTCTGTGATTCTGCTTCTGGGTTTGGGGTCAAAAAGCATGCTAAGAATGCGTTTGAAATACTTTGTTTTCAGATATCACAAGCTGGGAACTGGATTTAATCCCAACACCTTAGACAAACAGAAGGAGAGGCAGAAGGGGCTCCCCAAACAGATCTTCGAGTCTGACGAAGCTCCGGATGGCAACAGTTACCAGGATGAACAAGTAACGTACCTTTAAAACCTTCCTACATAAAACCTGATTTCCAGTCACATTTTAAAAGTGCAGTCCCTTTCCCATTATAAGTTGCTTTTAATTTGTTGAATCTCAGGATGACCTTAAGCGGCGTTCGGTGTCGATTGACGATACTCCCCGGGGCAGCTGGGCATGCAGTATTTTTGATCTGAAGAACTCCCTTCCAGATGCCCTTCTCCCAAACCTACTGGACCGAACCCCAAATGAAGAGATTGACCACCACAACGAAGATCAGAGGAAGTCCAGTAGGCATAAGGAGCTTTTTGCACTACATCCAGCACCAGATGAGGTATTTTTATATACATGTGGGTGAGACTAAAAGAGTGAGGGGTATAGGGAATGTGAGAATTGTCAGCCTGCCACGGATTTAGAGGAATTAAGATCACCTGTGTTTAATATCCGTGAAAACCTTAGCTGTTTTGTGGGTGATGTGTTTTAGCAATTTGTCTTGCCAGAAATATTATTTTTTGAAGATTGGTTTCCTTTATGGTTACGCAATCCCCTTTAGTGTTTCTACATTGTAGGGATTTAATTTAGCATATTTATAGCTGCTGATGAATGCAACGTGCTGTAAGGCTTGGATTAAATTGGTGCTAGTGTCTTAGAATAAAAAAGTGATACATAGCTTTGCTTCATAACGGTATGAGTGGTTTGTACAGGTGTCGTGTCTCTAAATTGCTGTTCCTGTGATGAATTTCAGGAGGAGCCTATAGAACGGCTTAGTGTCCCTGAAGTACCCAAAGAACACTTTGGCCAAAGACTGCTGGTGAAGTGTTTGTCCCTTAAGTAAGTATCACTCCGACAGCCAGCTGCATTACAGGCATTAAAAATTTAAATGTGCTGTTGCGTGCACGCGCATCTGGAATAACTCTGCTGCCTTGTGTCTTACCCTTGAAGGGATGTAACGTTGTTTGGTTGGTCGTAGGCTTAAAGGTGTGTTCTAGAAAGGGTAAGTTACAGAGTATTCTGCATCGGACAGGATATCTTCAAGACTTTCTTTAGTGGTATGGTGTAGAAAGTATTCACCTTCCTTGGCTTTCCTCTGCATTGCTTTTCGGCCAGTCTGTAGCTGTGCCTGATCCTTGTTCCTGGCACAAATGCTTCACTGCGTGGTTGTTCAGCTCTGTAACAAGGATGTTTAAGTGGGGAAAAAAGAAATTAAAAATGCTTAAACCTTAAAATGTAAGACAACCAAAGATTTGCTGAAGTTTAGGCTCAACAACCTTGACTGTGTCCCTTTAAGAGTGAAGACTTTATATACTTAGCAAGCATTAACTGGAGGAATAGAAACCTGTTAAACAAGTTTAATGAAGTGGAGCTCCTGAATATAGGGTTACCTGCAGCTGGTTCATTGCCTATAACTCTTCTCTAATAACACAAGGTAAAATTTTACTGTTATTCCCTTGGAGAAATAAAGTACAAAACTGATTTTCCACACTGCTGTATTCATCTTCTGTGTCCTCAGTTAGGTCAACCCTTCTTATTAGAGAGCTCCAGTCGGACTACATTGCGGCTCATAACTGAGATATATGTGTGGGACATACCTCCTGCTCGGAGAGTGCTCCAGGACCTAATATAGCCGTAGAGATGAACTGATTTTGCAGCTTTTTATGAACTGGAACAACATAATATGCAGTAGCAGCGGAGCTTCCTCTCCAAAGGATGCTGTCTGTAGCATAAATAAGTTAGATGCTGGAAATTAATGATTTCTGCTATTTAAGCATCTCTTGCTGACTGTAAATTTGTCGCGAATCTGCCCAAGTACACGCTTGTTTGTGTACCGAAGTAATCTCTGAAACGGTACGTACGGTTGTGGCACCGAGCATCCAAGGTCGCGCTATCTCAGTGGCACAAGAAGACGTGCGCAGTCTCTTCCCCAGGGAGAAGCTACGATGAGCTAAGCAGGGTCATTTGCAGCTTAATCTCACCTTTGTTGCAAAACTAGAGAAAATATCTGTTTGATGATGCGGTCCTGTGTGGTAGGAGTCCCAGGCTGAAAAGCTGAGAGCTTTGTGCAAGGATGGGGTGTGTGGGGGTATCCCACCCTGGATTGGGCGTTAATTGCATGGGGAGGCTGCAGCCCCTGCTCGCTTTGGTGTAGAGACAGGTTTTTGGGTGTTTTTTAATTTCTTTAACTTCCCAAGTGATTTAACAAGTTTATCTCTGGTAGGTCAGTGTTTTCATTGGAAATGTTTCAGTTAGCAGAAAGAGTTGATAACTGTTAGGCTGAAAACCTGAGAGAGTTTTTGAGATATTGGTATTTTCTAACAAAAGTTAAGTGTTGAAAAATGCCAAAGTAGCTGTCCCCAACCCTCCAGAGAAAGGAGCTTTCAGGTCAGCAAAGCTGAGAGAAGCGGTTGGCCTCTTAGTCGTATCCTCATGGTAAATGAGCACGTAGGAGAGCTGCTCAGGGTAATCAGAGGAGCTCAGTGGTCCAGCTATCCCAACTGATAATTCCTCGCCCTTTACGGAGGCTATTACACTGCTTTGCTTGGCTTTCAAACAACACTTGAGGAAGATAAAAGCATTTATAGAGGTATGCTTTGTGTCCTGTGACCCTAATCCCAACCTCTCTGTTGGGTCAATGAGTTGAAGTGGCTCTTAGAGGGTCCAGGGAGGGTGGAGGGGAGCAGAGGAGATGCAGAGGAAGCAGGGCAGGAGATGAGTTGGGGAAAATTGCAGAGCAAGATCCCTTTTCAGCAGGAGCAAGGTTTTAGGTTGGTTTGGTTTCTGCCATCTCTGCTTAACAGTGGTCAGCCATCACCCTGGAAGGATTTGGGGAGAGGGTAGGTTATTCTTTCTTGCAAAACACAAGTCAACTGATTCTATGTGTTTCTTTCTTTCAAGGTTTGAAATAGAAATTGAGCCCATTTTTGCAAGTTTGGCTCTGTATGACGTTAAAGAAAAGAAAAAGGTAAGTTTTCAATTACTCGAGTGATAACATTTCTGCTGAAGCATCACAAACCTTTTTTTTTTGTATTTAAAAAAAAAAGGTGGAGAAATTAATTCTGGAAACAAACCTATATGAAGACATTGACATACTAGTGGTTGGAAGAATGATGAAGGCATTTAATGAACCATCTTGTGTGTTCTGCTTAGTAGAACAGTTGAAGTATAACCACTTTTCTAAAAATATTATCTGTTACGCGAGTGCCTGAGAACAGAATATATATATATTGTCCAGTCTTGGTTTTCAAAAGTCTATTCCCCAGAGACAACTTAAGTAACTGGAACCTTTTATTTAGATTAAGTTTTTATGACTTTCTTAATCTCTTTTTCCTGATTCAGCATGGTATGTGTCCAAGTAACCTTTTAATAATGCACGAGAAAGTCAAGCATGCTAAAATTGCTAAAATCAAAACAAAATGGAGGAGTCTTTTCAGGATCTAAGCTGTAGGAAATGAGAAATACATTTATTCCCCTATTTATGTTCTGTATTTAATATCTGAAGAGTCTCTTAGTTTTTCCTAATTCAAGATATTAGCAGTAGTAGAGAGAAAAATGTTAAAAATATGCATTTTGACATTTATCTCTTTAAGACTTGAATGTAATGCATTGAGTTTTAAGTTACGTAGATGAGACTGTGTGGAATATTATGTGAACTTTGTTTAATATTTAAATCACATTTCATAAGCCAATTTTATCATCTCATTACTCCATTTTTTTTTCCTCTAGCGTAGTAAGTTCTTTAGTGACCTCTGGTGTTGACAACCAGCTCGCGTTCATTTCGGTTTTGAAGCCTTGATACGGTCGAGGATTTGGTGGTTTAGCGTGGACAGCTTGTCTGTCTTTCAAGATGTGGGGTGTTTTTTTTTTCTTTTTCTGTGAAAGATCATAAAGTTAATTTTCTGGTATGGTTCTTCGATATTTTCAATTCAGATAGCAATTGTAGTTCTAGTCCTGTGATGGAACTACATACCTTACAGGAGCTGGAAGAAATTTTATAGGTGGTGTGTATTGTTTGCTCCATTAACTTTCTCCTTTCCCAGTGTCCTGTTTTGATTTCTTAATGAAAAGGGCTTTTTTTTTTCAGATTTCAGAAAATTTCTACTTTGATTTAAACTCTGAACAAATGAAGGGAATGCTTCGTCCACATGTCCCCCCTGCTGCTATATCCACGCTGGCCAGGTCTGCCATCTTTTCTATCACTTATCCCTCTCAAGATGTCTTCCTGGTAATAAAGGTAAGAAATGCCAGAGAAAGTTAAATTATTATTATCTCTTGTCTTCTATTTAAAATAAAATATACACAGCTCTGGCTGAGACTTCTTAAGTACATCTGGAGAGCAGAATTCTCTTCTCAAAATATCTGTTCTCAGATATTCTCGCGTAATACATCGAGTTCCTTTGTAACAGAAGCGGTTCGGTGGAGATACGCGTTGTTATATTATTGAAAAGCTGAAAAGAGCGCAAAGGTTTGCGTGATATAGAGCAGCTTTCTGGGGCTTGACCTTGGTTTTCATATGAAACAGTGTGCTGACTCCTTCAGATGATAGATAAACGAGTGATTTAAAAATATCTATTGATCTGAATCTCATTTCAAAAGTGATATACACTCCTCAGCCAGATTTTCAAATGTCTGTAAGAATTGAAATTGCTAAGAGAGTGAGATCCATAGCTGAAATATAATGCTGCATTGGTTACTCCTGGAATAAAGTATACAAAGAGAAAAGTGATTTTCTCTTCTCTCATTTGTTCCAATGAGAGCACAGATGTTACTAGTTCGGATTGGCATTTGAATCCGTTTCTTTGGCTGGTCTCTGCATAAAAATCATCCTGTTGTGAAAAGAGGAGTTCAGAACATGCTTTCAGTTCACGGGCAGTGGTTACGTTGCCTGCTGGCTGAGTGCTGTGCCTTGGGAACCCTCTTGACTAAGGGGGGAATAAGCTTTTGCAAATGAATTCAGGCTTTGTGGCAGGACAGAACAGTCCCAGGTGAGAAGGCGGCTTTCAGTAGTGCTGGAGTGATTCCCCACCTGATGACCAAAGGCCCAGCCCACTCCCGGCCAATGACCCCGGAGGAGGGAGGGAATGGGTGATACACAATGATACTGTCCCCCCAAAAAGGCTCAGCCTGTTGCCAGCTAGTGCCGGAGCATATTCTGATCTCCAGTTTTTGGTGTGATTCTCTGAATTCCCTTTTTGATTTGATGATGAAAAGGATGTCGTCAGGGGTAGATAAGACAGGTGCACAGACTGCCTTATCCGGTGAGGTTTCACGTGGGTCTCACTGGGAAAGCACTTTTCAGCCCGCTGGTGTTGCTAGCAGGACCTCACCAGGGAGGGCAGGTTTGATGGGAGGTAGCTTTGTTCTCTGTATAGTGATAGCCTCCTGGAGTTCTGCTAATGGACAAGTAGGAGTGGAAAAGTGTAAGCGTGGCTAATTGGCTAATTTGAATTAGTTGGTTATTTCATTATTTGATTTGCAAACACACTGATTGAAAACAGTGCTTGTTTTAGCCGGGTGCACCTGAGCCACCTTTTTGTGCTGCTGCAATAGGTCCCTAATGTGGAGAACAGAAATAAGAACAATTCTGAAACATATAAAGCTGGAGACAGTGTAAGCTGTCTTTAAGACCTTAAAAATGAGCTGAAAGTGGCTCTAGAAGAGGTCAAACCAAGGTACAGTGGTATAAGTTCCCGTTGAACCTATATTTTACCTGTGTGATTCCGTTATAGCTGGAGATCTGGGAACTTAGCGGCTCTAACAACCCGAGTGCAGTGCTTGTTCCCTGACTCACCAAGGGAAATCAAGCTTTTAACTCTTGTGAAAGAATGTTTTTGCTTCCTAGTGTTTGCTTAATTTAACAGTCCTTCCTGATAATGGTTCGTTTTCCTTTCTCAGCTGGAAAAAGTATTACAGCAGGGAGATATTGGGGAGTGTGCAGAGCCTTATATGATTTTTAAAGAATCGGATGCAGCAAAGGTAAGATTTTTTTTTTTAATTAAATTTGTCTACAAGCACTTTAAGGCATTTTGTTATTAAGAAATTAAATTAAATGCACATTATTTTGTTTTGCCTTGTACTTAACAGCCATTGATGCTGTTCCTGTTGTTGAAAGGATCAGGTTTTAATTAAGGATCTACTCAGATTCTAAAGGCCAAAGAAGAGTCAAAGACTTGTTGGGGTAGAGTAGTTAAAGGTCATCAGTTTTTGTAGCTGGCAGGGGAAACCAGTGGTGACCATCAAGCTCAGTCGGCTGTGATTCCCTGTCCCCAGGCTCAGCTGTGTGCTTATGGCTGGGTCAAGGGAAGGCAGCCTTCGATGTGAATTTGCAGTAAAATTTCAACTTTTCCATGAGTCTGCAGCTTAACCCCCTCACAGTACCTCTGCCTTCCTCTGGAAGGGTTACCAAGTGGATGAAATATGTTGATGGAAGATTCTCCATCAGGCCTGGTTTTTGCAGTGCATTTCTGATTCTTTTTTTTTTTTTCCTTCCTCTTTTCTGCTGATTTTTCTTTTTCCTAACATTGTAAAGAAGGGCCACACTCAACAGCAGGATAAACCTGTCCATTTTGGTTTTTCCATTAATTTAATAGTGTTATTAGGATTTTATTAAGATGTCTCTTTAATTTCTGCCTTCAGCACTTCGGGCATTGTCCTCTGAAGTGCAGTGGGTGGGCATGGACCTGCCCCAGTTTGACCAATTCTTTGTCCTTCCCCCACAAACACAGCCTGTCTCCCTGCTGCAGAAGCCCTTTGCTCAGGACTAAACTCTGGTTTGTAAGATGTACAAGAGAGCTTGGAAAAGAAACCTTGTGCAGAACGTGGGACAGTGATTTTGAGCCTCAGAAATGGTTCCTAATTCCTAATTTCTTGTACAGTTGGGTTGAGTCAAGTGAAGGTTAAAAGGTGATGATAGTGTGGACTGGATGGGGGGTGAGGCAGAGGTGCCAGCCCTTCCTGCGGTTAAGAGGCTTTCCATTACGCTGTTGTCAAAGGAGTTGGGACTTTCATTTGTTAGTTCCGATCAAACTCTAACTGAAGTTTTGCTTTCCTAAAGTTTTGATGTATTTTCAGCTGGAGAAGTTGACATTTTTTGTCTGTCTCTGTCTTTTTATCACTGCACCCCAATATGAAAAATGGATCTTTCACCTCAGCTCTATAGGATAACAAAAGTAAAAAACCTGCATTTCGTGTGATCGATGAGTTGACGTGTGCCTAGGTGAAATTTTGGAATTGGACTAGCCGAGTACTTGGGAATGTAGGTGAAAAGGTGATTTTTCAAGGTCTCTTTCCCATCAAGGTGCGTAGGCATGTCCTGACTTAGAGGAACGTGAGCAGCAGAGCTCTGCTGTTATCCAGCCCCATCTGGGGACTTCTTAAACCTTTCTAAAGCAAAAAAAAATAGCTGTCAGGCTGTCCTGTGGCCCATGCTGGTGACCTGATGGCAGTTTTGTGAAGCTCTTCATGATCTTCCTCTAGAAGGTGCTGTTGAAGCACAAAATCATTGCAAGCTGGAAATGGTACCATTGTCACTCACTGATTTTGCTCAATGAACCTTTGTCCCTGTTCCTCTTAATCTCTCGGATTGTATATTTTCTTCACAGAATAAGGAAAAGTTGGAAAAACTGAAAGGTCAGGCGGAACAGTTTTGCCAAAGACTAGGCAAGTACCGAATGCCTTTTGCCTGGACAGCCATTCATTTAATGAACATCGTGAGCAGCGCTGGAAGCTTGGAAAGAGATTCCACGGAAGTAGAAGTTGGCACGGGAGGTACAGTATCTGGCATCTGCACGAGGGAACGTGAACAAAGCCAGAGTTTACTGAAGTCTTCGTTCTTTTATCGCTTTCCTCCCCCTGCCCTAGGCCTTCCGATAGTCTTGGGTCATGGTTGAACTAAAATGGAAATCCATGATAACAAATGGATTTATCTTTCAAGGATTTTACAAGCAAACCATCTGTTATATTATTTAAAACCAGGCTTCTAAGACTGAGAGCACGTTACAGGCTGATGAACATTTTCCAAAGGAGTGGATTAATCTTTGTGAACCACACAGCTCATCTGAAACTGCTCTTCAGCATCCCCAAAACTGCCAACTTCATCATCTTTCAGAGCAAGAGAAATACATAAATCTTCACATGATGAAGACTTTTATAATAGCAGTAGGGCACTGGGGTGAGGTTGCTGTGAGAGGAGCAGAAGTACTCAGCTGTGCTTCATAGCCTCCTGATGCCTCAGGAGTGTGATTGTCTTAGCATAACCACCTCTTCTATCACGCTTATTGCATCATTTCCAAAAGCAGCAGCTCTCTTCTTGTGTAGAAAATCCGGGTTGGAACAAAAGTAGGCTCTTGGACAATTGTTTTTCTTATTTTTTTTTTTTTTAATTCCTCCCCTTTTTTATTTTTTCTTTTTTGAAGAACGTAAAGGATCATGGTCGGAGAGGCGGAATTCCAGTATTGTCGGGAGACGTTCGTTAGAGAGAACCACAAGCGGGGACGAGGCTTGCAATTTGACCAGTTTTAGACCAGCTACGCTGACTGTGACAAACTTCTTTAAACAGGTACTGTATGAAGCTATCTGATGAAGGAGTTGCTCCTTGGACTGAGTGATTCGATCATGTGAAGTCACTTTAGACCGAAATGACTAATTTGTGAGACTTTCAGTGCATGTAATGTCTGTTCCCTGGTCACAGGACATCTTTGAACAGTGAGTTTATTATGTCATGTGTTTAATTCTGCCAGCAGTGGGTCCACAGTCGATCGGTGGATTCTTTCAATAGGTGAATAGTTATTATTATGGAATTTGAAATATTGGCTGGTTTTGACTTGGGTTATAAAGTGTCATTATGGCATACGGACTTAACCACCGTAGCTAATAGAACTGGGTCTTCCCAGGAGAATATAATTTTATTTTCCTCCAGATTTTTCTAACATGCATTGGAAAAATCATCAGTCAACATATTTAGAAAAATAGTCATAGAAGCAAGTTCACAAAAACTGAGGATAACTTCTTGGGGTTAGTATGTGCCAAAAAGTATTCCAGGTATTTGTTCTAGTCTAGGAGTTGCATAGCCTTTATCGTGATGGTCAGTTGACTCCTTTGGTTTCGTTGGGCGATAGAGAATCCTGCTGGCCCAGAACCAGGTTCTCCAATGTGATTTGGGGTTGGCATCAGTTCTCTGGACACATCCAGCGATGCCTGAGGAAACAAAGCATTTAATTTCTGATGCTGCGTTGCTGAGTGGCAGCTCTTCTTAGCCAGAGCTTGGGATTTTCCTGAGGAGCAGTAGAAAACATGATTAAATGGAATAAAATTTTTAGTTAAGCTTAGAAAATGGTTTCAGTTCATTACTTTTTGCTAAGGTTTGCTTAATGCCACATCTGGTTCAGGGAAATTGTTATTTGAATGTCACCTTTGTGTATAAAAAGGAATTTAATAGTGAGATATTTTTTGGACTGCTTTCCCGATTATTGGGAATACAAAGATTTAGCTTCTCTATATTGAAAGTTGGTTAAGTTGGTTTTTTTTTTCTGATTGTTTTGGTTGCATGCCACTTTCACTGTGGGTAGCCATCCAAAGTCTGCTCTTAATTACAGTAGAGTAAATAAGGAGAAATGTCATCAAGGGCATGGAGTTATACTGGTGCAAACCATGTAAGTGGGGGGTGGCTCATGCCTCCGGTGCTCTGTGCTTTCATGAAACTCTGTAGGACTGAAATTGGGCTCTGGAAATGGTGTCTGTGGGGACTCGGTGACACAGAGCAGCGCAGGAGGTTCCCTTTACTCAGGGTGTTAATAAAATCCAGTTCTGTAACATATTCACCCAAAATGTAGAAAGTAAAGGAAAAAAAAAATGACAGCATTGCTTATGCAGCTGTTCCACTGACCTTCTGCAGCCTTCTTTGTGATATACAATAGTTCAAACCTGGTCATTAAGTAATGATTTACAAAAACATGTGTTTTTTACTTTGTCGAAGTTGTTTTCACTTGACAACTTTGAAACAACTTGTTTTATTAATTTGTCCTTTAAAATTGATTTCAGATTTTAAGTTCCTAATTTTTCTGTATCTTTTATCTTCCCTTCTTTTTCTTCCATCGAGTCCCATTAACTGAATACTACCCAGTGTTCTTCTCCTTCCATTTGCTTCTTTTTTTCATGTTGTGATGTATTACCCTTATTATCAGATGCCTTCAGCTTTTGCATAGTTAGAGGGTGGCAGAGTCACATTTTCTATAACATTTCCAAAATTAATGAAATTCTGAACTACTAGAATGTGGCACAAAGGAAGACTGACAACAGACTCTTTCCATTTCCCACCGTTTCTTAACACTCCTGGAAAGTAAGACTTTTTTTAGACTCCTTCCAAAGAAAAGGCAGAAATGAAGGAATGAGGATCACTCCTTGGATGACGGATACTTTTCCAAACTATTATACTTGCTAAAAATTAGATATTTTGGGGAAATCTTTTAACAGCCATTCTCAGTTTTGAAGAAGATAATATTGGTGGGGGAGAAAAGGTTTTCAATGAGAAGTTCCTGCAGCTGTCATGGTGATTAATAAGGAAAAAAATGAAGGAAAAAGGATGGAGAAGTGAACTGTAATTTAGCATGTTAATCTTAACACCTTCTTATGGGAAGGGGTGTTTTGATATCAGAGGAAGGAGACGGCAGTATTAGATGGTTTATTCATTCTCTCGCGATCCTGAAGGGTTCTGTAGATAACCGTTTCCTTCCCGACATCCGACAGGAGGGTGATCGCCTGAGCGATGAAGATTTGTACAAGTTTCTTGCTGACATGAGACGGCCGTCATCAGTGTTACGGAGATTGAGACCGATCACAGGTATCCAATGGGATCTTTTTGGCTCACGTGTGTTACGGTGTTTGGTTAGTCCTTCCCAATTACCACCCAGTTCTTATAAGCGAGCAGATGAAAAAACCCTGAGAAGCCATTGACAGCAATCTCTGGCAGACCACGAGCACCGAAGGCGGCATTTTGGCAGGTTTTTCACCAGTCCATGTGCCCTTGCAGCTCCTGCCCCACAGAGTAGCATCTCTGAGAACAGGATGCAAACCCCAAAGTCCTAAACCCAGCAGGGACTGAGGAACCTGTTTTCCTGAGTCAAATACCACTTCCTAGCTGAGAGGAGATCTCTCTCCTGGCTCCCACTTGGTTAACAGGAGCAGACTCCACCTCTGTTTGAGAAAGGGAAATTAAAGCGCTGGCACACCAGCGGTGAAATATCCCTGGTCCCTGACCTGTGCTATTTCTGACAATATTTACTTAACCTGTTCTTAAAAATCTCCAGTGACAGCAATCCTGCCGCTTCCCTAGATCATCCCTCCCAGCATTCAGCTGTCCTTGGAGTGAGGTTAGGTATTGAGAAAACTTTGCAAAGTTATCTCGCTGCAAATTAATCTGATTATGGTCTGTCGTGCCCTCGGGGCAGGTATCACAACCTTTCAAGTTGCTTCAATACTGTTTTCAGCCCTTCCTCAGAGGTTGTGATTTTAAAATTGCTTGTGGTTTGTTACTCTCTGCTAGAGTTTCCTTCATCTGTCCAAGCACGGTGCTCTAAACTGGGCGTGCTGCTCCGCAGACCTCACGCAAAGCAGAGGAATTTGTCTCCAGTGGCACTGAGCATTGGCATATTGTCACTGCTGTCACCCAGCCCTTTTCTACAGAATTGATCCGTGGCAATTATTTTTTTTAAGGTTTTTATGTTTGGCTTCTCCTTCTTAAAGCAAGTCCTTTGCTCTTTATCGTGTTTCACCTTATTCATGTGATGCCATTTCTCCAACTCTCCTCTCTTCCAAATTTTTACAATCCTTCCAGCCCCGGTGCCATCCATCAGCTGGAAGTGTGCTGTCAGTGCTGTCAGCTGACTTCTTACGGAAAATATTCGGTAATCTTGGTGGAGGTTAGCTTTCAGCAACTCCTGATGTATCGTTCCAGTTTGATAGGCGAGATTCCTGAGGAGACTTTGAGTGTTGTTTGGAACAGTGGTTTGCCCTGTTGTCCAGTGAGAACAGCACCTGGGACGTGCTCAGATCCATCTTTTCTCTTGGTTCTTATTATCTGGTACCCAGTTGCCCTATGTCAGTTTAGATATCAGTTTGATTCACTCTTATTTATTTTTAACAAATCCACATTGGCTGTAATTTAGAAATTGTTTATTTATGAAATTAATATATAGGATATTAACGAAACAAATTATGAATATGCTTTTTTGATTTAAATTAACTTCTATGTATATTTTTTTATTAATTACAGAATTAATAATTTTCTCCTTACAGCTCAATTGAAGATAGACATCTCTCCAGCTCCAGAGAATCCCCATTACTGTCTAACTCCAGAGTTGCTGCAAGTCAAACTTTACCCAGACAGCAGAGTTAGACCTACAAGAGAAATCCTGGAGTTTCCTGCCAGGGATGTCTACGTTCCAAATACCACATACAGGTTAGAGTTTTGAAATCCGTTTCACATTTCAGGGCCAGAGACCGGCAAATTTAGAAATTCCTACCTTATCATCTGGGTCGTTGCAAAACTTGCTGTATCAGTAGATCTGCTGTGTGCCAGAGGCACAAAAAGGGTCCAGACTGACACAGCGGAAAACACACAGATGTGAAGGGACAAACATATTGGCATAAAACTAGGCTGTGAACAGGAACATGAGAGAGGTTTCTCCATTTCCCAAAATTCACTGTGAAATTTAGTTGAATTCTTTTCGTTTTTATGTAGGTTTTTTAATTTGTCTGGGTGCTAAAGTCATCATTCTCTTACTGTTTTTATTACTTTCTGACACTTTCAGTGACGTACTTTTTTTCTTTAAAGTGAGGGATAAAAATGAAGAAAACATGTAATCCCTTCGCTCATGTTTTCATTTCAATTTAAAAGCAATTCCTTTGAAAAAAATCTTCTGAAGATCTGGAACGTAAATTTTTTTCCAAAAGTATCAAAAATAACCTTTTGATAACTAAGCCCAGGCTAGGAGCAAATTTCATTATGTACCACTATTCATTTAAAGCTTTCTCACAGTATCTTTGAAGACATTACACATCTCAGTGGAATTGTCTTCTTCAGTTGGGTCATTTCACCAACTCACCAACTCCGTTACTCGTGTTGTAAAAGTTACACAAAGACTGACCAGATTTTTATAAACCAAAGCTTACAAGAAAGAGTTTAATCAAGTCCCGTAGCTCATGTCTTTTCAAAAGTTTTATTTGTTTGTAGATTTTATTTATTTATTATTTTTATTTATTGATTTATTTTTAGAGGTTGGACAGGTGATTAAACATTGCAATACACCAGTACAAATAAGCAGCACTGTGTGGTATCTTCTTTGTAATAAAATCCATGAGGACTACAAGTATTTTTTGCAGTTTTTCTGTAATTAGCGCATTCTGTTCACAGTTGTTTCACTCTGACAAATTACAATTGAAAATCGTTTTCTGTATGGTTGCAAATGCCGAGATAAAAAACCATCTGGACTGTACAAGGGTGAGGTAAGATACACAAGTCAATATGACTCAGTGTAGCTGCAGAACTGGGGTCTGTGTCAGCCAACGCATGGCAACAGTCCTTCTACCTTGTAGAGTTCTGCAGCTGAAGTTAACAAACGTGAAAGCGTTCTCAGGAGCAGCACCAACACTGTCACGTAGGCTGTGTCTGGGGGGTTTGTTGGCTGGGACCACCCTCTCCATTGGAGTTGCCTCCCATGGGCATCTGCTCTCTGTTTGAAAGGTGTTTTGTCATGTGCTTGCTTGGTCTTTGATTTCTTAGGTGTGCTAAAAGGTCGCAAAGGGATGGCTCTGAATCCGTTTCAGATGAGAAGAACAGATCTCTTACTTATGGCAGTGAGCTTTGGAGCTTAGCTCTTAACTCTCAATAAGACAGCGGAGTTCTTACGTTATTCTTCAAAGTGTGGGATGTGAAAGATGAGGTCTGAGCTGTGGCTTACTCGGTGTGTGTGTGCACATCTGTAGCTGCGTGAGCATGGTGCGTCAGCAAGGACTGGCCTGAGCTAGGCTGCTGAAAACACACAGAACCCTAACACGGGAAGCTGCCCCTCTTTCATTTGCTCCTAGAACCATCCCCAACAGTACCATGAACCAAACATCAAAGTAGTTACTTTACAAGACAAAATTTCTTTTTTTTCCCTGTAGATCAAGACCTAAATGTCTTCCGTAGCATTTTGTCAACCCTTTGTTTACTGAAACACTTCTCGTGTTCCCTGCCACACAACCCAGAAATGAATGTCACAGCCTGGAAACCTGTTCCTCCAGGCGATGTTATCTAGTACACACACAGGTGGCTGGTTCCTAGGGATCGGACTTTCATCCTGGGGAGGTGAGAGCTCCCCGTAAGTTACAGCACATTGGCACTGGGGCTAGAGGGAATGAGGATACTCACCAAACGTACTGTAAGAGCATCGCAAATGCCTCAGGTTTATGTATTGGAGACTACACCGTACAGTGTCTGGATTTAGACATGCATCTGTTATTAAACACAACACGAGCTTCTTTGATGTGATAATGCTCAGGGTATATGTTCTGAATTAAAATGCATCGGGTTGAGCATTCAGTCAAAACTTTTTAGATCTGTTGGGTGTACCATTATTTTGGTTGACTTGAGCAAGTAGTATCTTCCTTTCTTGGGCTTCCAGTATAAGCCTTTTCTCCTGTCTAGCCTTCCTTTTGACCTTGGCGCAACGTATTTCCCGTTCAGATTGGTTTCCTCACATTCGCTGTGCCACCAGCCTCCTAAGGAAGGAAAAATATTGTCACATCAGTTACTGTCAGAGGTACCCTGACTTATTGTGCTCAGCTTCTGAGCGGACAGCTCCTGTTCGGAACATAAATCAGTTCCAGCAAAACTGACAATTACCCAGGACACCCAGATGAACTGGTGCTGGTGTGTATACCTGCTTACACCTGCAGCTTGAGGGCCAGGGGAAAGAATTTGTGTTCCCCGTTATTATCTGCAGCCATGAGCTGAAGTTGTGAGCCCAGTTCTGCTGGCAGAGGACAGTGCTAGGAATTAAAGTTTAGCTCTTTGGAAGTCATTGGCCGTTTGCTGTGTGGTCACTAGAGCTGAGTGACACTCTCAGCGTTGTTTCAGACATTATCAGTTTTGAAGCCTGGAATGACGTACGAAATGTTTGTTGCGTGAAGCAGGTGTCTGGGGGGCAATTCTCCATTTTGTGGTTTAATCATTAATTGCTTTTTCAATTTGCTTTTTGCTATAAACCAGCAAAACATAAAAGCTTCATAAAATCAAAGAATTAGGAATCTTTTAACCAAATTATCTTTTAAGGAGAAATATGTCTTCAGCCTCACATCTCTGTTGCTCTGTAGCCTGTGTGCTCGGCAAACAGCTAAAATCTCCCTTTGAATGGAAACTCACCATCAGTCTTAATTTTTGGTTTGTAGTCAAAATGGAGTTAAAATTCGGTTTGTATATTTATTTTTTTTTTTTTCAAAGTAGGGATTAAACAATCCGACCTAGGGCTGCCTCACCGGAGCAGGCATCAGAGGAAGAGCTGCCCTTTGCCTCATAGCTCAGAATCTCACCCTGGGGCTTTGTTTCAGCCCGTGCTGCTAGTGCTGCTTGTGACACTGGTTGTTTGCATAGCCTGACCATGCTTTAGTTTTACCTATCTATAAAATAGAAAAGTGATGCCTCGTTGTTGCAGGACCCTACTATCTGCCAGCAAAAAACCTCTCCTGCCCTTTCCTGCAAGCAGAAAGATGCTGCTGCCCTCTTTTTTCTGTGTCTAACGCCATCAGTAACTATCCCACTAAAGCACACAACCATCCTTCAGGTAACAAAGAACCTCCCGTGTTGGTGTACCCAGCATACTGGTACCTAGGTAGTTTTCTGGACAGTTGGAGTTTGTTGCGTCCACGTCGTGGTCTGCAGTTGAAAAGCGCAGTTCTGTCTGCTCGGGCAGGGCGTTGGGGATGCTCCCGGAGAACCGCGAAAGCTGGAGGGTGTAGTCTGTTTCCGGACCTCCCAGGCTGAGCGCGTACTCGATGTAACGTTTGTTATCTTTCCAGTCCTGCAGCTCGATCCGCAAGATGTAGTCTCCTTGTTTAGTGATGGAATAGGTCTTGTTCAGACCCAGCCAGAATTCCTCTGCAAAGTTGTAGTGAACGGATGCTGTTAGTGTGGAGCCAGGCACGAACACACTTACCGTGTTTTCACATCTCTAACCCGTACCGCAGGGAGCTCGTTCACCTTTAAAATACCAATATTTGAAATAAGCTGTGTGGTGTCAGAATGGAGAGATGTCAGAGGTGAGGGTTAGGGGACAGAAGTCGCTGGGCAGAGGGTTAGTGGGGATAAACTTTCCCTAAAGCCCCATCTCGCTCACGCTGTGTTGAATTCGTTGTTACAGATAACCTGTGGGTAGTACGTGTGAAAATATAGAATTTAAAAGGATTTATTAATTGCTTTAATTAAATCAGTAGTATGAGTCTTGGGGACTGCTGATCTTTTCAGAGGTCTCCTGCTCCATTCTTTTTGTTTAGCTCTTCTTAATTGCACACTGGTGATCAATAAAAGCAAGAGATAGAAATGAACTGGAGCTTCTCTCTTAACTTTCCCAACTCCTCTGAAACTCTGAGAAGGAGCTCAAGACATTTAAAACACGCGTAATTGGAACTGTGTGACAAATGAAGCAAATGACATACATAAAACCTAATTGCAGTTGTATTGTTGAAGGAAGGAGCTGCAGAACTAAACTGAGGTTTCGATACCCTTGCGTACAAAGAGAATTTAACCTGAACATTTTTCTTTTGCTAGAATTCTCGATAATTAGTTTAATTGTTTCGTAAATTATATTCATCAAGTAGCTTATTATCAGCGCGGCTGGTGTCGGTGCACAGCAGGTAATTGCTGCATGTGGAAATAATGCAGCTGAACGCGAGAGCCATACATGCAGGTGGCATTTAAAGCCATAGAAGACGAGATGGTTGGGTGAAGTGCTCCCACAATTTACAGGTGAGGAGCAGCAGCCTGTCATGTTATCACCTTAGGATCTGCAGCACTGAACAGGGTAGGAAGTAGTACAAGAAGAATAAGGAAAATTTTGTTGGACAGCACTTGGTGCTACAAATTCTTGGGTGTTGATGATTAACGGGGGAACGTGGGTGTTCCCTCACCCTATCCTGCCGTGGAGGGGATTGGCCCCGGCGCAGGGGGGCACACACAGCCTTGGGATTTCCTGAGGCTGAAAAAATTGGTGTGGAGGTTTTAAGGGAAATATCNCAGGGGGGCACACACAGCCTTGGGGTCTCCTGAGGCTGGAGGTTTTAAGGGAAATATTACTGCAGAAAATCTGGGAGAAAGTAGTCACAGCAACCTGCTGAGGTTTTGCGTTTGCTTTAAGGGAGGTGCTTTTATGAATAGTAAAATGTTGATAATTAAAACAGCATTTAAAGCATTCTGGCCTTGATTCAGCAAAAGTTTCTTAACACACATTTGAAGGTGTGTTTTTGGGAATTTTACTGAGTTAAATTTTCTGGTGAGCACTTTCTGGTGTTCCACTAATTAAGCGAGCTGTTCAGATTTGAATTAAGAAGACTCAGCTTCTCAAATCAACTGATAGAAGGAGAAGACACCAAAAAAAGGCATTTTTACCATTGAGGTCACCAAAACCGTTTTCATAGGCGTCCCAGGTTTGGTTGAAATCCAGTGATCCATCCACTCTGTTCTGGATTACAGTCCAGGCGCTGCCTGCCAATGCCAAGGGGAGATCAGTCACAAGCCTGGCTTAAGGGTTTAAATGAAATATGGAGAAAACACTAACAAAGAGAGATGAAATGTTCCAGACATTTGATCAGATTGTCAGACTCCCTCCACTGGAACACGACTCCGCAGAAAGTACGAGGTGCTGGAGGTTGTGTCCGCGCTCGGGCTGCAGTGGGGTCTTTCTCCTGCCCAGGTCGTGACACCCCTGTTTCACCACTTTCAGCAAATGCCAGCAAAAGAGCTGTTTTGCACAGGGCAACACCGTGCTGCTCTGTTTACACATCCAAACAGATCACGCTGCCCTGCCACATTTGCAGCAGTGT
>VZTO01012932.1:107549-173618 GCA_013400615.1 Syrrhaptes paradoxus | reverse complement strand
AGGGGGGGGGAGGGAGGTTAGGGAGGGGAAGAAGCCCACGGCCGGTCCTGGCTCGGCTCGGCCCCGGCAGCGTGCAGGGGCGCAAAGTGGGAAAGTAGGAATTGGAACCGGCTGCGGCTGCCTCCCGGCCACATGGGCTGCAGATAGAGCTGCGCATCGGGGAGGGGGGAGGGGAATAGAAGTAAAATAGTTGTCGTCCCTCTCCCCCCTCCATCCCCCGTCTTTTTTGGGGTTTTTTTGCTTCTATTTAGAAACCTGCCAAAAGCAATAGTTATGGTTTACCACAGATTAAGGGTTTTGTTTGTTTTAAGCAAACGGCAGTCAGAGGACTAAGCCGCCTATAGTACATCAAAGAACGAATTTTCATTCCCTGCACCGTCCTGCCCGGTAGGTGTCTAGTAGCTGCCAGTGAAGATGCAGTCGAACATAGCTTCGGGTCCACGAGGGACTCGACAGAATAATTAAGATGCTTTTTACAATAATTCCCATTTTAAAGAAGCTTCACTCTCAACAGCATACAAATTCAGACTGAAAGGAAGATGTTGGAAAGCATACTGAAAACAAAATAGGTTGTCTACCCATCCATTCAATGACTTACCTTTCTTTCCTGTTAGCAATTCTTGTTTTCCTAAAATGTTGCCAATGGGGTAAATAAGTGTCTAAGGGCAGGAGGAAGTGCCTAGATATGAAGGCTATATAAGGCTATAAAGGATGGTGAGAGAAAGAAGATAATGTCCCAAAATACCATGTTGCAAATTTAATAAATACATTGGAAACTGTGTCATCAGGTTAAGTTGTATCCAACTGAACACACTTTGCATACACCTCTGGACTATAGCAGTGTACTAGCCATGCCCCTTTCTCTCACCAGAAGGCAGAATTTAGGTAGCTTTCAAGAGCGCTTTGTTTTCGGTGGCTGTGCCAACACGTGCATGTAGCATGGTATGGTAGTTAGTGCCGAGTTCCTGTTGTCCTCTTTCATGGAGAGGTGTTACTTTGAGCTAACTGTGATTTAGTCCTGCTTTTTAGCAGTTGGAGAATATGAAGTGTGCTCCAAGCCTGCTCTGGAGCATGAAGCACAGTGTTCTACATAGAGGTGATCAACAGATTTGCCTCAAAAGCACACTGTCAGTCTGAGGAAACCTTGAGAGGAAGGGATAAGTCTTGGCTCAGTCAAAGGAACATGCTATGAGCATCTTAATTTTTAGCTCTTATAGTTAGCTGAGGCTGGACGTTCATGAAGAAGAATTTTTTTGTAGTGGTAGCTGCATTGCGCTGGTGTAGGAAGTCTTATTTGGGGCAGGAGGATGATATTTTAGATAATTTGGATGAATTTTGCAAATATCTTCTAAAATCAAGTGAGCAGCTCTGAATTGTAACTTGCACATTGGGAAAAGCCTGTGTGAACAGTGATGTGCTGGAATATGGTTATGGCAGGGTGAGCTAGTTAGGGGGATTGTGTAATTTAAAGCTAGAGATTTTTTTAGTGAGAAAAGGCAGTTGCATAGACAGTCCTGATAAGCTAGGAGAGTAACTGAAAGATTATGTACTTATACCCAAAAATCTGCTTTTATGGGAAAACATCATAGTATACTGCATCAAAAAATAAAAATTTGGGAGCAAAAATGTTGGAAATCAGAATTGTCAGATTCCAGAACTTGCTGAATTCTGCAGACATGCACTAACTTTTCATCACAGCACGTTCTTTGATTAACTTGATTTAAAATTGTGTCCTGAATTGTCTCTGCATTTTTTTTTCTGAGGGTGTGCTTCTTGAGTGAAGTGGAAAGTTTCCATTTTGATTATTTGTAAATACTTTATTTCAAGCAGTACATACTTGATTAGTAAGGTTGGGTTTTTTTCTTGAAATAAGTCTTAGTAAGGAACTTTTTGCTAGCTTTTTTTCTTCTTTTCCCAGGTTACAAAAGAAGCCCATCCAGCATTTGTTAATGATTTGGATGTCCATGGGTTAAGAATCCAGACCTTTTAGATCAATCTCTTCCTTACTGAATACGTTTTCACATGCCAGCTTTTTCTTTTCGGTATCTATCACATCATGTCTAATATTCAGGACTAAGTAGAGGGATTTTTTTCACCCTACAAAGACTGTGTGTTTCTTTCCTCATTCTCAAAGCCTCTAGTGCAAGAGAAGACATCCTGGCTCTCAAAGTTTTCTTTAATTCTGAGCAAAATGTAATCAACTAGTGACTTTCTTCCCCCGACAAACTTGCTTCACTGTGGTGTACTTTAACTAGTGAAAATTTAGGAAACCATTCTGTGTAATGGTATGCTTATTTTCTGTTCCTTTGGGTTTTTCTTTTGAAACATGCTCAAGCTCATAAGGGCAATTTATGAACTGTCCTTCCTGTAGAAGCGCCATAGATCTTTTTCTAGTCATGTGTCATTGCAAATACTAAAGGTTTAAGTCAAATTATGTTTTATGTATTACTTTCAGTTTATGCTTTCTGACACTTGGCCAACGCTATTGTTTTCACTGGGTTTGGGGAATTTTAAGTGACAGGAATTTAATAAAAAAATTTTACTAGTGATTCTTAAGAAGATAATTCATCACATGCTTTTTCTCTGGAAATATTTTATACCAGAAACAAAATAAATATAATTAGGGGTTTGTTAATTTTTTTTAATTGAAGTAGGAAGTTATTCTTCAAAATACATTAGGAACACATGTGTTCAGATAAAAGATGCCACATTTGTTCTCCTACTTTGGAACAGGAACTTTCCAGCTGCAGTAGTTCTTGTTTCCTTATGTAAGAAGAGAATAAAAATTATAAGGCATGATTGAGAAGTAGTAAACTTTTTTTGCCTCTAAATGAAAAAGCATAAATCTGACTATGAAAAACTGGGTGGGGGAATGAAAAAATAGCCTATTTTTTAAAACTTTAAAGGTTATCTTAAAATACACCTTCATGATTAAGATTTGAAGTATGAGGACTTTTAAAGACCAAGAACAAATAGCAAAACCAGAAATACTGTCTTTCCACTGATACATATCTCTTCCTAGGATGATTATGAGAAAACTGACCTTAAATCAGGTTTTGTTTCATGGCTAAATAGTATCCATATGTTTGTTATACCTAAGACCAAATACCTCTTTGATTTTTTTTTTTTTTTTGGTTCTTTGAGGGGTGTTATCTGTGCACTGATCAGCGGACTGGTGTTTGAAAGTGGTGAATGCATATTTGTAGGCACAATGTGAAATGGAGTGAAAGAAGCGGCATGTTCAGTGTAGCCTATGCCAGCGTATACTGGGACTGTGGCAGTATCACCATGAGAAACTTCCATTAAACAAAATTGCTCTTTCTTGGTTCTGGAGTAAGAGACCTGGTTTAAGGGCTGATATAGCTTTATGCAGTTACCAGAAATGGTGACTAGTTGTGTGCAACTGGAGCTTTACAAAAGAGTAATTTTTTATTGGTCTGTACAATTCTTCTACCCACTGCACATCACAAGTGTTCTTTGTCTGAATTTGTACAAAATGTTTCTAGAAATGTTAGCTTTAAACTTTATTTCTGACTGAGACAGCCAGCTTCATAGAAACTTTAAACTACTCAACTTTAGTGTCAGAATTCCCATTTAAAACAAGACAAAAAGCTTCTGTAAGTTGATATATCGATGTGTTTGTTACAATGTAAAAACTTAATTTGGAGTTACTTGACTTACACTGTCATTAGAAGTCAAGGCAAACATTACTCCATGAGTTGTCATGCTGAGTTCCCCCCACGTAGGTATAAAGAAAAACAGAAAGATACTACACCATTCCTGTTTTGTAGCTGATAAAGTGCAACTGTATGAATTTATACTTTTGTAGGCATCTTTGCTTTTTGAAGAGATAAAAATACCATGGAGCACTGTGAAGTATCAACAGAACAGTTCATACACCATCAGTGCTTTTGTTAGCAGCTCCTGCAGCTGATGGATTAAAAGCATCTTTTAAGTGGTCACCGGTTTTGGTGCTATTCTGTATGTCAGTGCCAGTAATGCAAATACCACAGTGCAGAGAATTCTAGTGCCAAATATGCTACTTTTTTTTTCCCCTTTGAAATTGCACGCAGTTCACCTATGTTGTATAATTTATCTTGGTTGCACTTACTGTAGTCATTAACATTTTAAATAAAACTTTTTCCTGATACAATGGTTTGTGTTCATTTGTAATGAAGTGTTGCCTGCCACGTCCAGTTCTGCAGGAAAAAAGCGTGCATCCCAGGCCAGCAGTTAGTATTACATGCCCGTTCTGCTACATGGAACGAGAGCTGCCAGATGTTTGATAGATATCTGGTCCCATCATCCATAGAGATCTGTGGCCTGCAAGGCTCTTCTGGTTGTACATATCTTTAAATCTTTTCAGAACTAAACATCTGAGTAAAGTATTTGTTGGTCTTTTTTTGTCGTATGGCGCTAGTCTAGACCTGCTTTTACCCTTGTGTGCATGCTCTGTCAAGCAGTCAAACCCACTGAATTTCACATAGCCTAGGTTGTGCCTCTTAGACTTCCTCTGAACAGGCAGTTCCAAGATTTCATGTTGATTATAGCAATTGATTCCTTTGTGCATATTAGTTTACTGCCTAAGCAATTTCAAATCTGTTTTTTGTGTTTTCCTGTGTAGACTGTGTGAAAGAAATTGTAGCTGTATTACAGGTAACAATGTATTAGTATGTTCTATCTGCAAGTGAAAATCATCTAGCTCGATCTATACAATTAAATGCAAGTCAAGTAATGGATATTGTTGCTATAATACTAGTATTTCATAACAATAAATTGAGAGTTAGGTATCTTGAGTTCTTCTGTGTAGTGATCTCTGCCAGTATGGATCACTTACAAATTAGCTTTAGTCAATTAGATTGGCTGAATCATACTTGCAAAAGTCTAACCGATTATTTAGCTGATATATTTTGCTTTACCCAACACTTATTTCCTGAGGGAGAAACTCAGTACGTATGGAAGTACATACTTTTTGTGTAGTTCAACATCTGTGATGGTAAGAAAGGAGAGAACCTTACTTGTGTCAGGATAAGAGCAGTGTAATTTATGTAAAACAAATGCTTATGTAGGTTATGCAGGGCCAATTAACTGTTGCAGCATCTGCAATTCTTTTGCATGATTATATGTTTATATACTGAATCTTTGCAGTATTGTTAGACCAGTTTTTCCATAATGGGGTAACAAATCAGGCAAGTGTTCTTGCAAACATTTTCTTCTTCTCTTTCTCCATAAAAGGATATGCGTACTTAGAGCAATCTCTTTCATAATGGGTAGTATTCTCTTGCCATGTTTGTAGTGTGATAGATGCACTTTTCTATTCCTATCATCCCATAATTTAGAGTCTGCAGCAGAGAAACCCTAAAACAAAATACCACTTGGACCAGGACTTCTATTACTAATTGGTAAAACATGTTCTGATAGATACGCAGAAAAATAGAAAACACTCACTGTTTGACACAATTGACCTACATTGGGTTAGAAGGGATCAATCAGTGTCGTTTAGTCCAGTCTCCCAACTAGATCTGGTTGCTCAGGGCTCTGACACCTCTCTGAGGATGGAGGTATTACGGTGCCTCCTGTTAGATGGTTGAAGACAGCAAAGCTGTCATATGGCTAAACAGATCCTTTTCTTTCAGTCAATCCTCACATGCTGACATGCTTCAGCCTCATGATTATCTGTGGCCTTCCACTGTACTTGCTTCAATATGTCAATGCTATTCTTGTATTGGGGCGGCCAAAACCCAATAGCTAAAACTCCAGGACCACTAAGCTGATTAAGGGACTGGAACATTTGTCATATGAGGAAAGGCTGAGAGAGATGGGACAGTTTAGCCTAGAGAAGAGAAGGCTCAGGGGTATCTTATCCAAGTGTATAAACACCTGAAGGGTGGGTGCAAAGCGGACAGAGCCAGGCCCTTTTCAGTGGTGCCCAGTGACGAGACTAGAGGCAATGGGCTCAAACTGAAATGCAGGAGGTTCTGTCTGAACATCAAGAAATGCTTTTTCACTGTGAGGGTGACAAGCACTGGCACAGGTTGCCCAAGGAGGTTGTGGAGTCTCCATCCTTAGAGATACTCAAAAACTGCCTGGACGCAGTCCTGGTCATCCTGCTGTAGGTGACCCTGCTTGAGCAGGGAGGTTAGACCAGATGACCTCTGGAGGTCCCTTCCAAACTCAACCATTCTGGGATTCTGAAGCTGGGCACAATATTTCCATGTGCCCACAAGTGCTTAAAAAGGGGAGTAATCACTTTGTTTGACTTACTGGCTACACCCTTGCTACTCCAGCCAAGTATGCAGTTGGTTTTCTTTGCTGGAAGGGCACACTGCTAACTCACGTTCATTTTGTTGTCTTGATGTCTCCCATGTCATTTGCGGCAAAGCTGCATCTTAACCATCTGAGATGGTACTGCTGCATGCTGGTTATACTGTTCCATGTCCAGGACTTTGCATTTGCTCATGGAAGCAGGCCCAACAGAGCACCTACTTAGCTTGTTTGTCACCTGTATCAAAAAATTGTCATCAACACACTTCATCAACATGTACTCCCAATTCCTGTTTCATAATCAGTATACGTGAGTCTTAAATAGTTGAAAGCTCCATGCTAGACCCTGAACTGGAATGACTCAGCATACCTTTGACTTTAATAGAACCATGTGCTCATGTGCTTTCACCCAAAGATCTGGCCTCAAGTCCTAGATGGTTTTTAAGAAACCATTTAAACACATGATTATGTTTTGATTGGAAAGACTGACTGGATCATCAGGTTTAGTCATCTGCTATCAAAGTATGTCATGTGAATCCATTCATATCCTTCTGAGAAGTTATTTCAGGGATTTTTGGTCCTTTTGCTGCTACTGGAAGCATCTTTGAGAACATTCTGGCTGTACTAGGCAACCTTCCCATTTCTGACATAGCTTCGTTCTGTTTAGTATGTGTTTCTTCTTTGGGGTCTAAATTATCCTTTGACATAAAAAAACTCTACTTATCTTTTGGCATTTAGTGTTATGATATTTACAGAGCCCAGTCCTATGCCTTTGAGGTATTTTGCTGTGATAAACAATCCAAGCTGGTTTAAGCTGCCGTAGACAGATAGACCCTTGATTTCCCTGTAGATGCCAATGTGTCTCATCTTCATTTTAATTACTCTTTCTTGAATATGAGTGATAGAAATCTACACCAAACTCCAGATAAAGTCTTTTTAGTGCCTGAAGAGTGTTTCATATGCTTAAAATTATGCTTGATTTGAAATCACTTAAGGCCATTTCACTCAACCCTCTTCACTAACTAGTACATTTGTCACCAGTGACACCTCTATATTTAATTGAAAAATCTGAAAAATTTTGTCACTGCTTCTTAGTATCACATTTTTGCTATATACCGCGATACATGATACTAAGAGTCATAATTTTTAGTGAAAATGGGCAGTGAGGCAGTACTATATAATCCTTCAGTCTTAAACATTGAGCATTTCTGTATTTGACATGTGGATCTATGTGTGTTTAGGGGGACAGACATAAACATACTTTCTTTCTCTTAACACTGCAGACAGTGAACCTTTGAATCAGAGAAATACATATTTTTAATCTTGTTTTGGGAGTTGCTCTGTGCAGCCACTTCTTTTGTGTAAGTACCTTGATAAAGTGTTTGTAGAGTTTTTCAAAACATTTGCTAATTAAAGTGAGAGGACCTGGAAAAATGAAGTAGAAACAAAAGCATTCTTGCATTCTTTTATTTTTATAAATATTTGCATTTTGATTACACTGTACTTCATACCACATGATGAAATGAGATATTGGATCAAAGCTGTTGCTCATGTTGTAGCTGAGCCTTGTTTAAAATGGCTGATTTATTGGTAGTACTCCATTATACGTCATAGTCTTAGGTTACTAATTACATTAGCTGAATATGTTCCAGTTAGCTCCAAAGAAGAGGAGGTAATACTGTCCAACATTGTGGACAAAAGAGAGGTTTGCTATGACATGTAGCTTAATGTATAGAGCTGGTGAGGAAAGAGTTGTAAGAACACCTGACATAAATAATAAGTTCCTCTGATATTCTCAGAGTCTAAGAACATGTAGGCTAGTTAATAACAGTGTAAGGTGGGGATAAAAGTGTCTGGAAAATTTGCACCTGACCCGCATTGATAATTCCTGTAAAACTTGTCAGGTTTATCAGCTTTCATTCTGCAAGGCTTTATCCTGTGCCTGCTGTACATTATTATCTGTCATTAAAAGTCCAGATGATGGAATACAATATGTTCATTTGCTTGCTGGCAATGCTACACAGAGGAGGAGCTGCAAATATTGGAGGGCAGGGTTCAGAGTTCAAAATTAACTTGACAGTTAAATGATCTGAGGAAAAAAGGAATTAATAATCCCAAAAAGGATATGGTGAAGGGGAGGACGTAGGCAAGGAAGGCAGCAAGGATGATGAGTGTTATAGCAGTTTCGGTAGTAGGAGAGGATGTATACGCTGGTGTAATGTGCATGTCTGCTGTTTTCACCACTGTAAATACGAATTCTTAAAAATATGCTGATGAGACAAGGAAGTATTACTTTTATTTTTGGGGTGGTTAACAGAGGAACCAAGCTCAATAATTTTTGTGTATCTAATTTGAGAGGCACATCACCTGTTTTATAGTAGTTAAAATTTATGTAGTATCTAAATATTAAGTAACTTCTGCTAACTGAACTTGTACCTTTAGTTTAGAGGTCACTTTTTTGAAAATCAAACTTCCCAGATGTTTCAAATTACACAGCCATGAAATAAAGGACTCCAAAGTTGTGGGGACTGTGGGTTTATCTGTGATAGAGACAAAGATAGAATCTAATTCTCTGTGGCAGCATTTAAGTATTTGGACTAAAGAAACACTTTTTCTCCTTAACCATTCCAGTTCTTGTCTCCTATACAATTTCATTTCCTACCAGTAACAACCTCCCAACCCTTTGTGTTTCCATACTACTACCCCAAGATCCCTTCTCATTCATAAAGAATTGTGCAATACTTAATATCAGAATATATGTTAATATATATGTACATAAATGCTGGCGAGATTTGACGGCAACCAAAATTCTGGAATTTCTTAATAGCTAAACATTTATCTTCTAGAATCACAGTATATTTTAATGATTATTATGTATTTTTAACTTAATTTCTTAACATTTGAGGTACTCTAATACTTATGTGAACTATGGTGGTAGTATGTTTTTCTTCATACGTTATAAAAGAAAATACCTAAATATTAACTGTTTTTCTTTTCTGTACCAGGTTGCGAAGAACAATCCTCATCTGCTCCCAGGTATCACCGTGATAGGTGATGGTCCTGCTTGAAAGTCACAGGCTTCCGGCAAGTCCGGAGTTATTTGGACAGTGGATGCTGAGTTATGTTCTAAGCTTAGTGTTTTCTTTGATTAAGAACTCTTACATATTTCTTATGTAGCACGCTGGATTTAACATGATGGCTAGTGGTTTTGCATTAAACTAGGAAAACAAGCCTGTACCAAAATTAACATCCTGAAAGTAATAAAACTTAATAGAAGCCACATTTATGATGGACTGCTTGTTAACAGCAATCTTTAGGATCAGTGCAAACATATCATGTTACAGGTATCTTAATTAGTGTAGGTTCAGAAGGTTGGTTTCAGAGGCAGAGGAAGGAGAGAACTTCCAGGGGCAGAAGGGACAACTACAGACATAGCAGAAGAATCTTGTTGATTTATATTTTTGTAGTATTTTAAGGTTACTTGTTGAGGAATTCAGTCATTCTGATCTATTTTTTATTACTGTAAATGGTTTATTTGTTTGTTCTTATTCTTCAATAAATAATTTTATATTGCAGTCACTTGCTATAGCTGACCTACTGTTTATTTTACAGTCCATGTGAGAAAAGGGTGGGTTGCAGGTACCTGTTCAGCTTTCAGTATTATATCCATACAAGCTAAACTCTGTTTTATTGAATTTATCAATTTATCATCAAATAAGTAATGAAGCAAGTATAAATAATGCAAATACAAAAAAAAAAAAAGTAAATACTAATGCCACCAGGATTGCTTAACATAAACCGGCGCTATCCACCCTGAAAGCATGGAGACTGGTCTTTAAAAAAGTACTCATTTAGCTGGCATCTCTAATGGAACAATATATTTGTGCCTGTACTATAACATACATATACTTTTCTTAAGGGAAAGTGCAGTAAGCACAGAATGTTTGACTTGTATTGATTTCTCTGCCTCAGTGACTTCTCTGTTAAACTGATATATGCTGTATTTTGGGCCAGATCTTCAGTTGGCATCATTTGTTGTACCATTACTGGCTTGTCCTTACCCCAGTTAAAGTGCAGGTGGGACTCTTCCTTCAGCTTTAGGGAACTACAGTAGGAAATGCCAGGGGCAGTGGGCTCAGTCCACCCTCTATTGCTTAATACAAGTCTCTGGTCTTCCTCCTATTTTAAAGGCATGCTTCTGGCAGGGGAAAAAAAAGCCTTGGTAGGCTAGAAAATAAATTTTTCATAGTAAGCCCAGTTCTATGTTTGTGTTTAAAATAGATGTATTTTTAAAAGACTTCAGTCAATTGACAAATATGACAATAATGACCTAAGTTTCTGAGAGACAAAAGAAAATGCAAGGAATAAGATTGTCATTAATGCACAAACAACTTTAGGTCATAATTTCAACTGAGATAAGTTATTAAAATTATGACATTTAAAAACTGTATTTGGATAGGGAAATATGGGACTGAAGACTTCCGCTGTGTGCTACTCTGGCCTTAATTGTCCTTACACATGAAAGTGATTCCAGTATATAAGAAGAGAATGGTTTCTGAGGCAAATCCAAGGCTGTGTGTACAGTGTTGTGGAGTAGGGTTGTTGCTCTACTTTCCATCTTGCCTGACAGTTGGAGACAGAAAAGAATCTGTTGTGTCAAAATGTTGAGGTAACAAAAATAAACTAAAAACATTGCAGAGGAAGATATCCTAACATATCCATGAATGTTTCCTCTTATTCACAAGCCTAACTTTTTCTTTTTTTATTTTCCTTTTCCTTTTCTCTTTTAATTTTTCTTGTTTCTTCTTTCTTTTCTTTTTTTCCTTTTCTTCTCCTTCTCTTTCTCTTGCTTTTTTTTGTTTTTAATTTTTTTTATAAAAAAAATAATTTTTGTCATAGTATGATTCAGAGTTACTCATAAAAATGTCAGCTATTCTTATTTTTGACACCTTTCTTAATTCTTGCCTTTGATTTAGATATAAATATCTGTTTTCTGGAAATCAAACTTGCTTCTACAGTAAAGGAAGATTAATAAGTTCTTTATGTATCGCTAGTTGCAGTTCACTATGAAACTGTTCTTGTGCAGCCTGATCAGCTATTTCTGTTGGCACACAACAGAGCTGGAGTTTTGCCTAGAGTAGCACAATCTTTTTATTTGCTGGAGAAACAGCTAGTCACCACCTCAGCTGTATGATACTCTGCCTACTGCTATGCAGGGACACAGTTACTTACTGTGCTAGTGCCCACACTTCTAATGCTCTGTGATGGCCACACTTTATCATTTCTTTTCCTAGCACTTCTCTGTATTCCTGTTTTTTATATGTTTCTGTTGGTTTCTTTCGGCTTCTTACTTTCAGTTGGTGCCTGACTTGCTACTTCCTTACAGTTGTCATGCCAACTTCCAAGCCTGGAAACTCAAGTAGAGAGAGGATTTATCTTTTTTTTCACCCTTCTTTTTGTCAAGTGCTCACTTCACAGTTAGCAAGCTGCATGAACTGAATACATAAGTATGGCAAACAGATCTATGACTTTGGTCTGACACATTTCTAAATATCCATTTCTTCTTCATGAAGACTTTTTTCAGCCCTTCCTTAATCCTTGCTGATTGTCTGCATGCTGAAAATCAGGAAAATTAGAAGGAGATCAGTCAGATGGGGAAGGGGTTTTATAGACTAGTAGTTGCATTTTTCTTATTTAAATAGACCTGCAAACGTATTTCAAATGCCTGACATAGAAGTAATTTCTTAAAAATCCATGAGTCTGCTCAGTCTTTATGAAAGTTAGATATTACTGAATTTTATTCTCTTTTCATGCCAAGTCATTCAAGTCAATCAGCTTTTCAAATAACCAACTGAAAATTACGAGAGAGGTACAGGAAATTAAAAATGCAGACTCTTAGCTCCTTATACCAAGGTCATATGTAATCATTGTGCCTTGTTAGTAATGTCTGTAACAAAGATGTAGTTCTGTGAAATAACTGCTTTCCAAAATGAATGGTAGTTTCAATAGGCTTGCTGTAATTGACAGCTACATTCACAAGTGAATCTTGTTGGAAAATATAATGCGTTTAAAGGGAATAGTTGAAGAAACATGGAAATTTCGTCTCAGACAATATTGCTTTTGGGAGATTCCTACAGGTAAATTTGTTCTAGGTTTCACAAGAACCACTTGTATGACATGTAATATTGAATCTAACACATATCTTGCTTTTCTCAAGTTCAAAAATATGTGATTTGTCATTTAAGATATTTCATGTATAAATACTTACTACAATTCATTACAGTTCTTATTTTGAATTGAGCTTTCCTGTATGCAAACTTTTATTGAGAACATGCATTTATTTTGCATGAAGGACTTTAGAGAATCAAATAAACTAACTCGGCCTTTTCACAGTTGGTTAATAGTAATTTCCTTTTCTTCTACTGTATGAGACAAGTATATTTGCTTTAACTGAGCCCATTCTGAAGTGTAGGGCTTTTGTAGTTCATTGAAAAAGGCGAGCAACCTCATATACCTAAAGAGGTTTTAATCTAGGAGGCAGCTGTTGCAGATCAGGGTTCCAGAGCTATAGCACACATTATCCTTCACTTGGGACACCTTGTAATAATCTCAGATAATTTCACTCCAAATATGGGAGACTCTGCTGTTTATCTAAAGCATTGACTACTTCTGGCTCCAGCCCTCTAAAGTAACAATCTACAGCTTGCATTGGCCTTTTTTAAGGACAGAGGAGCAGAGGTAGTTGCATTGGTCAACAGCTCCAGGTCTTAGTGATTGTAGATAACTGTGCAATAGATGCTTAATCTAAAAGGATCTAGAGACCATTTGGACCTCTTAACCACCACAAACTCTACAAAAGCCTGTAAAAATGGCCAGGTACCAGTANCATCTCCCTTATGAGGAAAGGCTGAGGGAGCTGGGTCTCTTTAGCTTGGAAAAGAGGAGACTGAGGGGTGACCTAATCAATGTTTATAAATATGTGAAGGGTGAGTGTCAGGAGGATGGAGCCAGGCTCTTCTCTGTGACATCCAGTGATAGGACAAGGGGCAATGGGTTCAAGCTGGAACATAGGAGGTTCCACTTGACTATGAGAAAAAGCTTCTTTACAGTGAGGGTGACAGAGCCCTGGAACAGGCTGCCCAGAGAGGTTGTGGAGTCTCCTTCTCTGAAGATATTCAAAGCCCGCCTGGATGCGTTCCTGTGTGATCTGATCTAGGTGTTCCTGCTCTGTCAGGGGGATTGGACTAGATGATCTTTCGAGGTCCCTTCCAATCCCTAACATTCTGTGATTCTGTGAAGAAAGATGAAACATTGGAAATGCCTTGAGATCCTGTGGTAACACAACCTTTCATCAATAGTTTCTGCATGATCTTTAGAAGTATTTGTGTGTGTGTGTGTGTATATATATATATATGTGGTGTGTATACTATATATGTAATATACATATACTATATATGTAATGTATGCACACCACAGGCAAAAAATCCCCAACAGGACATATCTTTCTGATCGTAATTCAGGTGAGTTGTTTAAGTGGGTGTGTGAGCAAGGTGAAGGAGGTTGTCCTGGAGACATTTTAATACTCTGAGGAGCACCAGCTTGTTTATTTCTTCTTTTGCTTTCCATTCTAATACTTGCTAATGATAAAACAGGCTGTGAAGCACATAAAAACAGATCATCATCATTGCAAAATGATAAAAAAAGATTGTTTACATTCTGCATCTGCCAAGAGGAAATAAACTCTTAGTTTTCTATGCTAGGAATGTAGCTTGAAAAGCAATGTTACTTTCACATCATCTCCCTGGTACTTCCTTGATACTGCATTTTATGCAACTTTTCCTAACTAGATTTATTGTGAGAAGAACCTGGGATGGGAGGAGGTAAAGCCAATTAGAAGAGCTAATCAGCTGGAATGCTGAGAACCATTGCTTTGGAGGCCTCCCATCTGTGCGGCACCATCAAATGCACTTTGCTGAGAAAGGACAACTTGTTTGTTTTGGCCACGGCTCGTGTGAGCAGAGATAGCGAAAAGCCAGGGAATCCAACTGGATAAAGAACATCTGCAAACGATGTCCTGTTAATGCATATTATATCCAAAGAAGCCTTGATGCTTGGTCTCCACTCTGGTCTTGGCCACACATGTTGCTTCATCAGGTTCATTCAGATTCAGCTTTTTTTTCCCTGTAAATAAAGGGGGTGCAGAGTCTGTTTCATCCTATTCCACAGTAACCGTGTCAACTATTTAGCAAAAAAAAATAAAGTTGGGTATATGGAAATCTATTATTGAACTAGCTTAAAAGACCAGCTGTGGATTTAGAAGCTTATTTAAGTCTTTTGTTGTTTGAACCTTGCCTATATTTCTCTGTTTTCTTTTACTTTTGTAGCTAAAGATGGACTGACTTTGCAATCCATCAGTAGGAGAGTGTGAGAAATAAGTTGTCTGATGCTCCATGTGATATAGAGGCCAAAAAGTTAAGTATAAAATTTAGAATAATATGCTGAATGACTTTGGAGAGGAAATTGGGTCATATTGCTGCAGCAGGGGCTGTTTAGTGTTCTTTGTAAACTGCTGTTTTGATCTAGAAGCTAGGAGGACTCATCTAGGTTGCACTTTTCACTAATCTTGTTTTTGTGGTCACTCGCAGGGCAAAGGCACCTAATTCAATATTTATTACCAGTTATATGAAGTAAGTTACATTCTAGGACATAATAATTGATCCTTCAGTCTGTTAAACTTTTTCTGAAACAGAAACATCACTTTAATTATTCACTTTCATGGTCCTAATGTATTAATAATAATAACTGGTTATTACAGTCGTGTGAACTCGTCATTCAGCACACGTGTTCATTCTGTTCAGTTTATTTCTAGCAAGGTGGGATGAGCGCAATCATGAAGTTGCTTCCAGAGAGAAGAATATACAAATTTTTAAAACATAAGGTTGGAGAAAATTTGCACTTAGAACAAAACCACATTTAGTTCAGTTGCTTGAAACCACAGGCAGAATTTTGCATCCTTCATGGATGCTTTGCATCTTTGGACTCACTGGAGTTGATAGGTGATGTCCAAGGAGGTATTGTTACAGTGTCTTTTAAGAGTCTTCTGTCTTAAGGATTCAACCCTTGATTTGGGTTATCTCCTCTGTAGGCTTTTTCTAGTGAAGAGAAAAAATCATGGAGTGACCTGTGACACTTTTATTTTTATGGTGCAGTGTCCAACAAGGTAAGCAATGAGTTGACGGCCAGTATTTCACTGTCCAACAACTGCAAACATCTTTATCTAGTGTTCCCTTATAGGAATTTGGATTGTTTGGTGAATTGACGTAATAGTAAGATAATATTAAATTAATAACCTTTATTTATTTTACTACAAATTAGTTTACTCTTAAAGCTACTTCACATGTATACAGTTGTTTCAAACTTAATTTTACAAAGCAAAGAGTTTTAATATTAATTATTACTTGCACAATAAACTGTAATAATTGACTTTCTGAACTGACCACTGTTGGGTTAATGCAAACATTTTTCTCTCTTTTTTGGTTGCTTATATATTCTATGTAATGGATCTATGTGACTTGGTTGGCAGTGTTTGTTAGTTCTTTTCTGGCTCGTGAAGTTCTTTGATCCTCTACTTTTATTATACTGATTCTGCTAAACTGGTAGGGAAAGAACAAACTTGCTCTATCTTGGCACTCAGCTGCTGTGGTGCCATGTTTCTAGATTATGAAGAATGTATAAGAAAACGGTGAGATTTCCAGTATCTTTTCATCTTTATGTGTAATTCCTGTTCTCCCCTCTGCTTTTTCAATACGAACATTATATTTAAATAATAAAAGGTTGTCTTTTTTCTTCATTACTATAGTGTATCGGACTGACTTGTCAGTGGTTTGGACACTGGGGAAAAGAAAGCTTAACAATGAAAAGATTTAGCTCTTTATACATATATCACTAGTTATGAAAATTTCATTTTGTAACAATGCAATTCTAAGTCAGCCTGTCCAAATTGTCAAATATCCTAAGGAGTAGCTGAATGGGGACTAAGTGCACTGGTTCTCTGTCAGCTGCGAGCTCCACTTGGCCTAGGAGACATTTTATTTGAATGCATCAGTCTGCTTTCCACTTGAGAAATGCAAAGAATCTGGAAGGCAGTGCAGAATGGACCTCATTCCACAATGAGAGACCAAATAAAATAGTTTTTGGTGAGATATGCTGTCTCTCCCCTCATCACATGAATTATTTCAGCCTATGAGGATCATGGGGAGTTTGTGAATTCACTCAGGAAGTTTGCCAGTCTCTCTAACTCAAGATACATAAATGGTAGCCTGAAATTTGCTGCTCTGTGGACAGAATATGAAATAATTTTTTAAGCATTTAAATAATTATATTAAATAATGAGTCATAACAAGTCAAGTTTGTTGCACATTTCAGCTTACAGACTCAGAGCCGAAGTTCTAACTCTACAACTAACTACATTGCCTTCAAAAATTGTCCATGTTTGATAGCATACAACTGCAGGAATTAGGGCTTCTATGCATGTGTGTAATGTTAAGTAGTTTTTGTAAATTATTTTTCGTCTTTTGTTAGATTCACTTTTTCTTCAGATTTAAGCATTTTCATCGTAAGTTTAGGCGACTTCAGAAAGTGAGATGTAGACATTGTTCTCCCTGGCATTTTACCGAAGTATAATTTTAATCAAAGAATAAAGAAAGAAAAAAGTACACTTCTATTCACTTACTGTCATTCTCAATTTAATTATATTTCCACATGACAGTGTTCTCTCTAAAGTTCTGTCATAATTTCTCTGAAACACTTGGAAGGGCAGCTGATTAATACTGTCTTTTTAATCTTCATTGCACTGTCTTTTTCCAGGCCAAATCTGTCCATCACATCCAGTGTTCTTTCAGGCTGGTTGGGGTAATGCATGTCTTGAAAAGTACCTTTGAGATGGTGGGGGAGGGATTAACACTAATTCTTTAGCATCAGAAGGTACCTTTTCAAGGTTAATTGCCAGTTTAAAGAATATAGATTTTGGATAGTTTGATGATTTGATTCTTAATAGTGACTCACAGTCGGTGATCTGCAAACACACCAGTTCTATTACAGTTGTGGTTTGCTACACCTAGTAACATTAGGACGGGGAAATGAAAAACCGGAACTGATAGTCTTTGATGGATTGCAGTGAGGACAAGGGTTAGACGTCAGGTTAGGTTACCACGTCAGGCTAGGGGTGGTTATGACGTTGGCATTAATCTTGGGTTTGAAAAGAGCTTGTTGAGCTAGAGCTGGACCTGTTGCCAGCTGGCTTCCTATAGATACAGCATTTTCATTTCAGCTGGGCAGATTTACTTTAAAGGGTAAATTATTTTTAAGGGCTAGAGGTCAAGCTGATGTGGTGGCTGAGTCCACATTACTGTGGGATTTAAAAGGGGATATTAGGATATTTTAGATGTGTTTGAAACAGGATCTAGCAAGCCATGCCTGGCTTTTGGTGTGGCAGGGGTTGCTGGTGCAGCATAAGGAGCTGGCTTACAGCAGGGCCTTGTGGGGCCAGGTGAAAGAATCACTGAGTCAGTGTTGCTTCTCAGACCGCGGTGTTACCGATGTGTGCGTTAACATCGACACCAACAGGAGCCACCGAGCTGTGCTTTGTTCAGAGTTTGACAGGGGTTGCTAATCCAGGTGTAGCTTTAATTTCAGGGTTAGTGTTAATGTTAGGGTTCAGGCTGGCATGAGCAGGAAAGACTCTGTAGCTTCCTGGTGTAATCATGTCAGTGTGGTTGGAGTTGTGTTTTTGATAGTAAGAACACTGGCCCTAAACGAGACAAAAGGCCCTTTCCTTAGGTTGAGCCCTGTGACAAGCCCAAGAGCCCTGCTCAGCTGAGCTGTAACCTTGTGCTTTCTGGCCCATTTCGTCTGGGGCAGCTCAGTGTCAGGACTCTGTGGGAGACCCCTGCCACATGAAGATGTAAACAGGGAGAAGTATTCTTGTTTACAAATGGTATGCATTTGTATTAACCTTCCAGGCTGAAGCGACTGGTGCTTCTCTCAAGCCTCACTGCCAAAGCATGGTTAGGTGATTTCTAAAACTCTTGAAGTTTGCTCAGAAAAATTCTCATGCTCAGAGTTCCTGTTAGGATTTCAGTTCACATCCAAAAGCAGTGCTGACCTCAATCCTGAGATAAAAGCAACGACTCCTCTCCAGTCCAGAAGTATGTACAGCTACATTGCCCTGGTCCTCGGCAGCTTTGTATAGACTCAGCAAGAAATCAAGTTTCTCCGGCAACCCTGATCCTTCCATTAAACCTTAAATCTTCCTAAAACTCCGCTGTATTCAGAGAACAGTGGATTAGTGTCAGTGTTAATCATTACACTAAGCAGAGCTTGACAACTTTTCCAGGCTCTGCAGCAGCTCGGGTTTGCAAGCCAGTATCCCCTGCCTACCCATGGCTACGGCCGGGGAATCTGCAGACAACTCTCCAACTGCTCTGGACTGAGTTTCCTCTCTCCAGCTGCAGGGATTGCAGCTCACCAGGTTTCATCATCCAAATTCTAAGTGCTACACCCTTTCTGAAATTTATTTTTCAGCGTAAGAGGTCTTACAAATGACATAATTAAGTGCAATCATCTGGCTGTAGCAACTCTTTGATGGCCCCATCTTTAGTAACCCCAACTCTCCTGTCCATCCTTGTCTGAAATCCAGACCTCTCCTGCAACCCCTTTGCTCAGGAGGGTAGTCACAAATCTTTTAGTGTGTCTGGGAGGTGTTAGTAAGAAGTTTGTTGCCTCCTCACATCACACAGAGACACTCCTTAAGTGTTAATCAGGGGCAGAATAATTCTGATTCAATAGGTAATTCTTGCTGCTGAGCTACCTTATAATGTATAGTACTGAATATGTCTTTTGCAACCTACTGAAGTACAAAGCAAATTTTGCTTGCTTTCAAAACACTGTACAGCACAAAAAGGGTGTGGGTTGAAGTTTCTGAATTTCTTTGGTGGGCTAGTACAGGATTTTGAAGTGGCAATTATGGAGAATGGTTTCAAATGCCTTTAAACAATGTAAAGACTGAAAATCTCTTTTTTTTTAATGAGTGATTTATACTATGCATCCAACTTGCTTTTGAGAATAGGATATTAGAGGCTTTTCAGAATTTTTCCTCATATTGTTAAGATACATTTTTTAAGAAACTACACTTTAGCAAATAGACATTTGTGAATTAATTATTCCTATAGCATTTGCTCTTCTAAAATTTTTTGAATGGATTAGTCATGTCAAAAAATGAGTAGTTAACTCTGTACATATTAGACTGCATATAGCTTCAGCACAGCTAGATACATCCAGTATCAGATGGCATCTGAATGATTTGTTCAGCTACATATAAATATGAGCAAGGAGTTCTATTAGCTAATCTTTATTGTTTGAAGAAAACAAAACCCACTAAAGTAAAATAAGAGAAAATTGGATTTACGTTACAGAACGACAGCTTTAACTTCTCTGCTATGTTTCTGTCCAACAGCATGTATGTTGAACTCTTTATCATTTGTGGTTTTTTGTATTGTGGCACAAAAAGATTCTAATCCAGAGTACTACTTTCAACTCATAGTGTTCACCTTTAAAAAAAAAATTACTTTTATCCAACTCATTTTACCTGTTTAATTAAATTCCAAGAAGAAAATGTCTGTGTCTGACTTTCTAAGGTATAATATACTCTTTTCTGGAGATGTGTTTGAAGTGTATAATTATTCCCATGGGTAGATTAGTAAATTTATTAAAAAATCTCCAGGTCCCAGGATTTCTTACATTCACACCAAATGAGAAGAAAATGCAGGAGGAGAAATATTACTGCGTTAATCTGTCCCTTGACCCTGACACTTGAGTAGGAAAACCTGGACTTCAAAGGGTGAGAGAAAGTTCAGGCTTCATGCTACATCAGTGTTAGGCCTCACTCCCAGGATTTACCAGCTATGCCAATTTTTTTAGGACATAAAGTGTAAGATAACGGAAAGAAAGCCACAGCCACTGCACTCATTTTCCTTTGGGGGATCATTTTAAACTCCCAGAGCGGCCAGTGCTGCATCCTTCCAGACAGCCCTCTCCCCTAATCCAATCACCACCATGACCAGAAGCTGCTGACTGTGCTGTGGATTTCCAGATTTCTGCCTTAATTGCCGGCCTGCAGGAACTTGAAGCACAAGACAATAGCTGGCTCAGTCAGACAGGTAAACATCTGCAGACCCCCTGCTCCAGGCTCTGGCTCCAAAGGACCGCCAGGAGAGGGTCCCCCAGCAAAGTCCGCGTGCTTCGGCTGCAGTTGTCACCCTTGTGAGAAACGAGGGTAGTAGTGGGATGTGGTGACCCTGCTTGCGTTGGCTTTGACCCAAGCTTCCTCTTTGACCTCAGTGTCACTGGTAAGAAGGGTGCTAGCTGTAGGTTGTCGTTAGCCTCTGTGACTAGAGACAGTCAGGAACTTAAATAAGACCAAGAAACTTCAAGTTGGTTGAACGACATAATTGTGGTGTGTCTCAGGGATTGTACTCCTGTTATGTACAGGCCCAATTAAAATCTTAAAATAGTCTTTGGTCTCTGTGTTTAGTTTTATTATGACTTATAGGAGAGATTGCATGCTCCCTTGCATGTAGCAGTCCGTACCTTGGGCAGGGTGAACTGCAGATGAAAATTTTTGCCTTCACCACATGTGTGAGGTTTACTATGTGCTAGAGCAGACAATGGCTTTAATTAATGTTGGCCTCTCTACGAAGGAAGCTACAGCAGCTGACTGACGTGGTGCCATGGTGGATCCCATGGGCCAGTGACACTCTGTGCAGGGCAATGTTTCTTTCCAGCTTGTATTTATTTACTTTCCATTCACTTTAAGCTGCCTGTTGCTCTTTTATAAATGACTCAATTTGAAAGGAAATGCTTTTTTTTTTTTTTGCTGTAACTTGCCTTTTCCAGTAGCTGAACTAAGTGCCTCCAGCTGTCTTTTCATATCCATTTCTCTGTCTCTTCCTTTCCCCCAATACTTTTAACATCTATTATCTCCTGTTTGAACATTTCCAATAGTCGTGATCAACACTGCTCTACTGAAGCGTCGTCGGGTCTCCACAACATACCCTCTGCAGAGAAGCCAAGATCATTATGGATGTAAATACTGTGCTTAGCTACAGACTGAATCCTAACAACTGTTTCTTTGGAAAGTCCTCAGGACACTTCTGCGGCACTGCACATGAAAGAGCTGAAGGGAAAGTCTTTCTCTGCACTGGACTTTTCCAACACAGAGCAGCCTTGTCCCATATCTTAGATGAGCAACAGAGTCAACATCCAGCAAGTGATGACTTCTAAAGTTTAACCTAATTTGTTAAATGGGTAAGTCTATTGTTTAGGATAAGTGCTAAAACAATCAGTGGAAGTAGCTAGTCTCTCTAAAGGATATTATTAGAGGATTAATGGATTATTAGAGGGGCAGTATGTTTGTCCTAGGTCTCATCAAAAATAAAGTCCTGCTGACATCCTTCCTTTTCTCCAAAAAAAGTCATTGCTAAAGGCAAGTGTCCCAGAGATTGAGAGTGAAGTTTGCAGGTCTTTTAAGTAAAAAAAAAACAACCAAACTCGTGTGTGTAATTAGCAACATTTGCAGAGACAGATTTTATATTGTATTTATTTGATGCAAAAATAAAGGTGATTTTACATTGATTTTTGTTAAAATGCTGATCGTTCTTTGTCTTTCTTTTCTCCTTTCTTCGTTAGCTAGTTTTATACAAGTGGTTCCTTGTGGTTTGTCTAGGATATCAGTAAGCATGTACAATTAAGCCAGTGAAAAGAGTGCTGCAAAACAGATGTGGACAGACCCCAGCATAATTGGGCGGGTGAACTGCTGGAAGCACCGAGCAGAGAAGGCTGAGCGTGTTCTTGTTTTCTGATCTCTGGCAGGGGAACAGAGTTGGCTGATAGAGGGTGTTTTGAACAGCCCTGTGGCTTTGTGGTGATACAGTGCGAGATCATTTGGGAGAGCAGCTGGATTCCTGATGTGGAATTATTTTTCGCTGGCTGGGATGTGCTGTGGAAGCAGCCAGCTCTGCTCCAAAACTCACAGGGCAACCTGCCTTGCATAGGGAAGACTGGAGAGCAAACTCTGATAAGAGACAGCTTCACTTCTCACGCAGATGGCTGGCAACTGCAGGAAACAGAGAGGCTCAATGTGAAATGAAAGATGACCAAGATCTGTGGGGGGCATGGAGATCCAGGAGCCTCAGATTGATAGCCTTGAGTGAGTGGAATAGGTTTCTTCGCTTATGGTCTCGTCTGCAGTTCCTAGTAGTGATAGAAAACCAACCTGGATTACCGAATTAATAAATACCGACATCAGGAATTCATATGTTAAGGTCTTGCAACCAGATTTTGTGAAGATCTTAAACATTATTTGCATACTGAAGCTATGAAAGCTTTGTATTGTTAGATAAAGCTGTATGACACATTTCAGAGCCATGTTCAAGCTTTCTTCAATTTAAATTTTAGATATAATCGCAACAATTGCTTTTCTCTTAAGAATATATCCTGAACGTTCTACAATGGCTTCACAGTAATAAAGGCAGTGCGAATTTAATGTGAACTGACTCACATACTCAACAGGAAAAGATGAGACAGCATCAAACATCATTGTAAAATCTAAACCAACTGTACAGTTTAAAATAGTAAAGCCCATTTTTTATGACCCAAACAAGTATGTTTCCTTTGTTAGCTCCCTACATCAGCACTGGAAAAGGACCATTTATTGTCCTTTGCTCCTTTACTTTTTGCTAAAGTTAGTACAAAGGGAGAGGATCCTGCTTTCCCTAAGGAAGAGCGTGCAAGACAGATTCATTCCTCTCTGCAGCACACCCTGAGAAGTCGCCACTGACTTGTAATCAATGCTTGCAAAGGCAAAATCTGTTTTGTGTCAGCTGTGAACACTAGGCAATATAAAGACTCTCTTTATTTACTGCTACTTATTTCTATGAAAAATAAAATTGTGCTATTAAAAAACCCTTTTTTCTCTGCCAGTACAAATGAAAGTCTTCTCAGCTATTTTCCATACACTGGTGTCTTCTCACCTCCCAGTTTGACCCTCACCAGCTGAAATGAATGCAGCAGTTCTTCGTTCTTCACATGCTAATGGCAGCACATGCCATGTTTTGAACACGCTACAGAAGCTGTTCATTGTGGCCACCCTTCTGTTGTATGTAGCGGTTGTGTCAGCTGCATCACTTGCAGTCTTGTTCCAGACAGAGGAATCCCTGCTGATTCAGCAGCTAACTGGGGGAATTTGGAGCTTCAAAAGAAAACTTGAGGTCACCAAGAACATGTTTGAAGTTTGTTAAAACCATCGGCTTTAAATAAATACAGTAAAAATCTTGGAAGGGGCAGTGAGAGGAGGAGTTGATTGCTTGCTCTGTGAAGAAGTCCCCACTGATGAACTTGAGTGGGGTCAATCCTGTTCTTTCATGTGAATATTATTCAGAACTGGATCATTTAATTGTACAATGTTATTTTACAGTAATACCTATGAAGCATCTAGTTAAGACTGCAGTTTTGTTGTGTTACAGATCTACAGGCATAGGTGTTTATTTGAAGCCTAAGGCAGGTCCTTGGACTTTACATGCAGTCCAATCTAAATGGCTTATAAGGTCACTTCCATACAGTATGACAGTATGGTGGAAGGATAATTAGTCCTGTCTCTTTTCAGGAAATTTTCAGCATTAGCTTGCACGTTTACCTCAAGCAGAGCCTGCAAAATAAGGACTGTGCTATTTTTCTTGTTATGTGTGAGTAACCCAATTGATTAAGTTGCATCTGTGTAAGTAGCTGAAATGAGATTTCACATCCACTTCACAGGATGAAAGCAGGAGAGAGAAATGGAAAGCAAAAGAAAAAAGTAATTTTTATATTTTCGTTTTGTAAAGGTTAAATTACTAAGTTGCACTGCAAAGTGTTAACCACACAGGCAGTTGTGTTACTCAGGCTACTCTTGGAAGCCTCAGCTGCTGCTGTAGAAGTCCTGGAAGCACAGGAGGCAATCCAAGACCAGACTTGGGTACCATGTGTGGGCCTGCAGGCATATAATCCTCATTCCATGAGCAACAGTTCAGGTGGAAAGCTACAAGTCATTTGGCGTGTTAGTTTTTTTCAGTGGTTGGACAAGAAGTGTTTATTTAACACATTAGGATTACAAAGGCTGTGAAAATAAGCAGGGTCACAATAAAAAATAGAACAGATTTTGACAGAATGGACAACCACCAAAGATACTTTAAATTTAAAAGCTGGTATCTTTGGAAACAATAAGCTACTGTTCTGCCACTTCCTAATTTGTGGAATTGTTTCCTATTTAAAATCACTGCTATCTTGAGAGTGCACAAGATGGGTTAATTTCTATTGTATTTGACTATCCAAACAAAATCCTGGTGTAGTTAAGCTTCTCTGAACTCAGCCTGCGGTACACATGATTGAGCTTTTTGGTAGTGGAATTGTGAAAGGAACATATATGCTGAGGATTATATTTGGGGAAAAAAAGTAGGCTCTAATGATGATAAAATGTGCACCCATCCATCTATTGAATGTGCACACACATGTATCTCGCAAGAACTGGTATCAAATACTCAGAGGGCCTATGCTGCCTTTGTGTTATACCCAAACTGTCTACCAAGTTTTCTTTTCAAATAGCTGTGCCTAAACAGCAAATGTGAATCTAGTTCCATGCCTTGCAGAGTAGCATCTGCATTTTTAATTTAACAATGACAACAATAAAAATCAAGATTTTCTTCCTGAGAAAGAGCTGCTCCAGCAATAATTATCCCAAATCTATTTAGCAGTTTGCAGATTGACTAATATGATGCAATGCAATGGAGAAAAGCAGAAATGTTTGATTAGGATTCATCAGTTTGCTACCTGTAAATTTTGTCTTTGAAAGATCTTGCTTAGAAAGTTACTAAGCATTTACTTTAATTTGTTCAATTGCTTTGGTTAAAGTTCTATACTACCTCCTCTGAGGTCATTGCATAGAGTAACATTTAGGCTTTAATGTTGCAAATATTACGGTTTGATAAATATCACATTTCCTTCATTGGGATTAAATTAACTCTCTAGGCAAGGGGGTTTGGATTTGTCTGGGGGATTTTTAGTTTTGATTTGCTGCCAGGTCAGTATATCTAGACCTGTTCTACTTTGGTTTAATAAACTAGCACTTGTAAGATTAATCAAAATCCCATTATCAATATACAAGTGTAGCAGCCTATTACTAAAAGGTGCTTTAACATTACTTTACCTCTAGTGCTTTGATGATCCAGTATGTCCATCTTTGCAATGTGTAATCATTCTATGTGTTTTTTTTCTTATTTTACCAAGGTATTGGTGTGTGACAACTTTGCAACTATTCGCTATCTCTGACATGTTCCCACAGAGCCTGAATATTGCATGAAGTTTTATTTCAACCCCTCCAGTCCCTCCTCTGCTTGAAGGGGTTAAAGTAGAACTGGGAAGGGTGCAGAGAGGGACGGGAAAACCAAGGAGAGGAATGGAACAACGTTCACATTGCATAAGGAACAGGTGAGCAAACCAGGTCTCCTCAGTCTGAAAGAGGACGGTTGAAATAAGATATGCATCTAGTATATCATGAGAAGCACGAAGAGGGTGGATAGCAATAGCTGTTCAATCTCTTCAATGCAATCACTACGGATGATCTAATAAAGCCAATATGAGGCAAAGTTTAAAAAAGAAGGAGGAGGTTCTTCATCTAACTCATAGGCAGGCTATGAATCTCTTTGTCTCGCAGTACTGTGAATACCAGACACTGATAGTGAGTCAAAGGGAGACTGTGCAGGGGTTGGATAGACACCACCTTTGATTCAGAGAGTCCCTGAACGATCAGTGGTTGCAGGCGGGGTTAGCCCTTGCTCAGCGCCTGTGGTCTTCCCTAGGAATCTGCTTTTGGCCAGTGTCAGAGGCAGGACATTGGGCTAGACCGATCTCTAGTTTTACCCAGTTGATGTATGAACTCATCAGATGTGCTAAGAAATTGTCAGTACTAGTGACTTAAGACATGGCTGTAACATGTCCTTCGAGCTTCATTATTTCCTTTCCTTGGCCTCATCTATAAAAAGAGTTTGTACCAGGTAAAATATATTGTAAACCAAGTCAGCCAATAGTGCAAACTCCAAAAGGTACCAACACTTAACTGTGTTAAGCTTGACTTCTCTCAATCCAGCTTAAGTTCGTAATCAACTAGCTTTGGTTCATTTGAATAACAAGCGTGCACTGCATTGAAGATCAAAAACTTAACTGTACCCATTTACTTGGACTTATGTTTTTTTGCTCTTAATTTCAAGGGTTTTTTGTTTTAAGATAACATTTTCTCCCTTCTCTTTAACACACTGAGCATAGACAGTAGGCACCTATCATACTGTAGCTTGTTTTAAAGTTAGGAGCCAAAAGGTTTGGCAGAAAAAGTTTTTGTTTTGGTCAACATGAACATATGCTTCTGTTTTATGTAACTAATGCTAAAATTAAAGTCCAGAGCAATTACAGCCTGTTTTTCCATTACCACACGCTTGCCATTTGTAAAGGCTCTACAGATCCAAGTTTCATGGAGAATGCTTTTTAGTTACTGCTCAACAATTGTATTTGATTTTTGAGCAGTGAGAAGACAGGATCTCTGCCAAAGTTTTTAAATCACCTATATAAAAATGCAAAGGCCTGGATACAGAATTAAACACTTCTTACTTATCGCAAACACGTGTAAGTCTCTTTTTTTCCCTTCCTGTGTATTATGAGATGTCAGAATCTCTTCTCAACATATGTGTAGAAGCAGTGTGGTCTATTGGATAAATCACTAGGCTTAGAATTCTAATGCCCAGATATTCTACCCTTGACTTTGTGACAAGGACCAAGGAAAATCCTGTCCCATCTTTCGGGACAAGATTTTTGCCAGAAAAATGGAATGACAATAGAGCCAGCTAGTGGGTATTTACGATTATGTGCTTTATTTTATGGAAAGAAAGAATTGCACGCTGTGATTTGCCAGTAGTTTCTGATAGATAAGATTTTCAATGAACTAATTTTGCTTGTCTTGTCACGTAACTGCAATTGGCTTATTCTGGTTTAAATTGGACCCACCTTCCAGGCTGCTAAGTACTCCAAGAGCACCAGTTGTCACAAAACCAGGTAGAAATGTGGGAGGGTGCATACATAGAAAGAAAATTCAGAAACCCTCAGGTTTTCCCAAGACCTTGTTTTCAAAAGGGAAGCTTATTGTGCCTAGCATTTTTGTTCTACCTGCTGTATATCTCCAGACACAAAACAGGAAGAAAACCTCCACAAAACCAACTTTAAAGTGTATGGTTTACACTCTCTGCAGTAGATTATTTTCCAGGAAGGCTTAGTTGTGTTTCACTGTAAAGTACAGAGCAATAAGGGACATTCAGGCAGGCTAAATAGTTCAACTAATCCTCCAGCTGCTGACTCACAGTAAACCCATGGCCCTTCAAAGAATCACTGATGTGACTGTGGGGACCCTTGGGGACAGCTGTAACAGAGATACAGAGCATCCTTGCAGGCTGCCTTGGGGCAATTAAACACAGTGAGGATGGACGTGCTTGCACCACAGCAGAATGTGCATGTTTCTGTGTGCTGCAGCGTGTTGCAGAGAGAGTTGGGGTTGTTCAGCCTGGAGAAGAGCAGGCTCCAGGGAGACCTTGTAGTGGCCTTAGAGTGCTTCAAGGGGGCTACAGGAGAGATGGGGAGGCACTCTTTATCAGGGACTGTAGTGATAGGACAAGGGGTAATGGGTATAAGCTGAAAGAGGGTAGATTTAGATTATACATTAGGAAAAAGTTTTTCACTGTGATGGTGGTGAGGCACTGGAACATGTTGCCCAGGGAAGTTGTGGATGCCCCATCCCTGGAGGTGTTCAAGGCCAGGCTGGATGAGGCTTTGAGCAACCTGGTCTGGTGGGAGGTGCCCCTGCCCATAGCAGGGGGGTTGGAACTCGGTGATCTTTAAGGTCCCTTCCAACTCTAACCGTTCTGTGATTCTGTGATGCTCTCCTGGGATAGGAGCAGGGGCAGGAGCACCCCCTGCCAAGAAGAGATGGCATGTGGCAGGGCAGCTGTTCCATATGCTCTGTGCAATGAGCTGCTTAACAAATCTTTTCTGTTGGAGAGGGTCTGTCATCAAACAAAATATTCAGAAGGCATTTCTATGACTTCCCAGAGGTGAGGAACTGAATGGCCTTCAGCCAAGAGCTGCACTCTCTCTAGGTGGTGAATGGAATAGGAGAGGGCAACTGTGTGGGTAGGGAGCAGAGGAGGCAAAAGGGTGAGCAGAGACACATGGAAAGCCTGTAGGAGCAGGGCAGCATAGAAAGTTATGGACATATTCTTAAAAGAGATTACTCCAATTTACACAATAAAAAATGTAAGTGCAGACTAAATTCAACCCAAAGCACTTACAAATCCATAGGATGTCTGTGCTCTCCAGGGGCACCATTTTTATGCCTCTGAATTGGAACCTGAAGGTCACAGACAAAATTATTCTTGGCTTCAGCTATAGGATCAGTGTGTGCTCTGGCTCTTTTCCTCTTAACCGTTTCATGTGTGAGTGGAATGGAGTCAAATCAAGTTTGTTTTTTTTTTAACGTTTTAATTTTCTTGTTATAACCAAGAAGCAGCTATAGACAATTTCAAGCATATTGTAGCAAGACAGAGTTCTGGAAGGATATTAAGAAGAAAAAAGGACCACTTTGAGGTGCTATTTAAGAAAATAGGTGTGTTTTCTTCCACTCTGACAAACTTGAACTTGTTCCTATCTCACCCCTCTATATATTTTGGTGGTTTTAGAAGAGCTCACTAAAGAGCTCAAAGAAGCTATCAGTTGTGATATAAATCTCCATCTGTTGCCAGCATCCTTCAAGAGCTTGTCTTTCATATTTAAGAACATTTAGTGCAGTATTTTGCCAGCTTCTTCGTATGACCATAAGAGGCCTCAGACTCTCAGCTCTCAGTAGTTATATTCTAAAATTAGAGTGTTCTCATGAACTGGCAAGTTTCCAGTTTCTGAAACAAAGTATGGCAAAATCCAGCACTGTGAGCTGTTAGCACTTGTCCCCAATATCCAATACCTAAGCTCCTCTACTGGTGTTCTCCAGCTACCCATAAAAGTTACCTGTGCTGTGGTAAAGAAATTACAGTTAGAACTGTAATTCAGTTAACAGTGAATTTAACAAGGGCCACAAAGAGGTCATATTTAAGAAGAAAAGCATCACAGGAATCTTATGAATATGCTTCAAACTAGTAAAGAACCCAGATACTTTCTTTTGATTGTTAGTTCTGTAATAATTTGTCTGGAGATGCCCCAAAGGGTTTAAAGAAACTAGTATGGGTCTCATTAATTTCAGCTGGGGACCAAGTTCTTGTTTTGAGCAAGAGAACAGTCCAAGTGAGGAAATGCCTTGAGTCTCTGAGTTTCTTGCTGAATGCAGGGACAGGACACAGTGGGGTTGTGTCCACAGTTATGGGCTGTCTTCTGCACTCTGCCCTCTGCCAGGGCTGTGCTGGTTAATGACTCTCAGCAATGATTTCTCTGCCTGTATCCTGGGACTGTACACCACCTTTTCCCAAACCAAGAAGATGCTGCTCTTGGCAAACACGGGCCCAATAGTAAACATCCTGGTTTGCCTTCATTTTCAAGCAGAGAGCTTCTAAAGCTGGGTGGCTTCATCAAATACATTTTGTTTACTCGGGAAGTGCTCTGTGTTTTCCAGAGCTGTTGAGAAGCCACTTATCGGAAAACCACCTTAAAGAAGATCACAGAGCAGCAGTGGATTAAACTCTTGATCCCAAAACACAACTACAAAAGAACACAAAACCAAGATGCTAAGTTGGACTGATGTCAATCACCTGTCCCCAGTTCTCATTTAGTGGTACCTACAGCAGCTTGAATTCTAAGGGATTTCTTGGCTATAGCTCTTCCCAGTTTGCAATGTTTCCAGTTTTGTATCATCAACAGACTTGCTGAAGGTGTAGTCAGCCCCATCATCCAGGTCATTAGTGAAGACCTTGAACAGTGCTGGACCCAGCAGGGACTCTGGGGAACATCACCAGTTTCTGCTTGATTACTTTGTTAGATTTATCACCTCTGAGGCAGCCTAAAATGTCAATGGGGAAAATTACTTCAAGCTGTCTTTGCCCGTACACTTTGCCTTTCTCTTTCCTTCTTCACCAGTGCTTCTGCAGGCCATCAGTTCCCAGCCCTGCTCTTGTTTGAGAGTCGAATTAGCTGATGATTGCTAGCATATTCATAGAGACTGTGCTAGACCCAAATTGTCATCAGAAACACTTAAAAATCCAGATATTACAAGGTATGTTTGACTACAACATTCTCCATACATTTCTAGCAACCTCCAGAGATGGAACAGAACAGAAAGCATTGTTTTTTGAAAAGTTTCAGTGGAAGCATTTCATCTAGCTATTAATTTTCCTGTATAGTGTACATGCATTTCATATTTCAATGACAAAGGAGGAATTCACAAAGGTTCACTTCAATGGGTAGGTGCATCATCAATAGGGGTTTTGGGGGGTGATTTAGAGCAAGAGCTTAACTTCAGACACTCTAAATTGTAGCTCTGAAGGAGCCCCTTTCTTTCCAGTGCCTGTAGAGGAAGTGCAGAGAGATTAGACTCCATCAACACTCCTCTAAATGTTAATGCAAAAGATTGCATATGACGGCAGTTAGGAAATCAGATAGTTTAATGCAGCCATTAATTAAACAAAAACATTAAGGCAGTCTCACCATACATTTTCATAACTGTAATTGAACTAGAATTTCAGTGTTTGAAACAATTTTTGTAATTAATTGCATCTGTAGAAGCAACAAAATACTAACAGAGTCTGAAAAATTACCCCTTGATGCCCTTAGCACATTTGAATGAGCAAAAAAGTTGCCCTGTCTTTTCATAAGTGCACTTACAGTACAAAAAGAAATGGTTTGAAGAACTGTCATTCAAAACATGGTATATAGCCATTGCAGCATATAAATAAAGCAGAGTGGAAACTTTGTTAAAGTATTCATGCACACTGTGAGATTTAGTGTTTCCTCAAAAACACCATTTACAAAAGTGGTTGATAGAGTAAAAAAAGCACTTAAGCCTTGGACTGTGTGTCTGAGCATTTCCTGGTATAGGTTTATTGTGGCAGCATGAGGAACCATAAATCCATGGAAGACACTGGGGTAAATGTGCGAATCAGATGTTCTTGGACTCCATCACGGGTGGACTCCATCAAGTTAGGGGGAAGGAGGCTGGTGCTGTTTGCTCTCCATTGGCCAGGGACCAGGAGTAAAGAAAAAAATGTACCCAGATGCTGAAAACACACATCACTTTAGAGGACACATATTATCAATAGTCAAAACCCCAATACATTGGGTAATACTCCTTTCTAAATTCCAGGCTGAGGTAGTATTTACATTTTGTGTCAATCAGGAGCCAACAGCAATTTTGTAGGATTTAAACTAAGATCTTTTTGTGTGTAGAATATGAAAATCTTTCCTATATGAGCTACTAAAAATCCTAAGACAGGCACAAAGATTTTTTTTGGAAAGGCTCATCCCGACCAGATGAATTAATACTTGCACTGTTTCTATATGTAAGTGATGTTGAGAGATCTGGATTCCTCATAACTTTAAGAGAATTTTCTGTGGTTGCTATATTTACCAGAGTAGACATCATTATATCTGATGTCCATATCTGTGTTACATGCCACACTATGGGTGAGAACACAGAAAATCACTATGTACCCAAGACGATGCATTTTAGCTGTGATATTCTTCTGTAAAGTATTCTTTCTGAAATGGCAACAAGCACTCAGATTACATTAATTGTTAGGGTTAATTTCTTCTATTGTTTGTTACCACTAGATTTTTCTATTACAGTGTGCATCGCTCTATCTACATAGAAGATGCAATAAGATATATTCCAATGTAATGCAAATATGGGACTACAATACAACTCAGTTAGAAATCATAGCCTTTCTCCTTCATTTTCTTCATCAGTAATTGTTGCAATAGGAGCTTATTTGACACAAAAAAATGAATTGCTTCTTTAATTGACCTCTGACATGCAAGAGAACTCAGGAGGTGTCTGTGTTTCAAGCGGAATATTAAAAGAATACAGTACAGGAAGATGAACTCGACCATTCCAGTGCATATAAAACATTTCCTCATTAATGCTATTTTATTCAGAAACAGTTAGAGATTTATTAAATGCATTATCAGTTTACCAGAATTTCCTCTATTTTCAGTTGACATTTCTCTCTCTTTCTCTTATCCTCCTAATACTCTAGGATCTCACAGTTGTAACTATTAATATGATATCAGTATTTTGGCCCCTAGTCTATAAAAGTGTATTAGATATGCAGGTACAGAGCCATGCAAACACCATCAATTTTCAGATGAGGAATTCAGGGGGACATATTCACGGCAGCTGAGTTATGGCAGATTCGGTGTTATGGCTGGGCTCCAAGCCAGCCTTACAATCCTTCCCGTATTAGCAGCCGTCAAGGGCACACAGTTGCTGGTGGGGATGTCAGCTTGAGGCTGTATAAGAAGACTGAGACCCCAGGAAAGCCAACCATATGAAAGGCAGATCTGAGGCAGCTTGGCAGCAAGTCAGCTTCTGAGTAATAATGCTTGTATTAAAGATATTCTGCTCTCCACGCTTAATAGTAATAAAGTTTGATTGAAGACATGTTCAAATTGCACTCTGTCTGATGCCAGGTATTTAATATTAAGCAGTTTGGGGAGTTTTGCTATCTGAAGCAAAAAGGATTTAGATTTATTCCAGACTTTCACAGTAGAAACTTAACTTGCTTTATGGCCTGAAGCCACTGAGCCAGCCANAAAAAAAAAAAAAAAAAAAAAAAAAAAAAAAAAAAAAAGGCTAGAGGTCTGATCATCTTCCTTTTAGCAGAAAAAGTCATGGTGCTTTGCATGCTTTTCAAAATTGTTCTACTATAGGAGCAGTTACCCTTTGCTGCAGCACCAGAAAATCCCCATTTTGCCTTGAAACTGCTTCAGAATCCAATCTGATGATATTATTTTTTTTTCTGAAAGTGCAGAACTCAGGACTCCTGTGATGATGAACTCTCATTTCCCTCCCTCCCTCGCAGAGACACTTTCTAGCCCTTGTGTTTGCAAAGATCAGTTTGCTGCAAACAGGGAGCTTAAAACCAGAGAAGCAAATTGAAAGACCCACAAGTTACATATTGGCTTTTTCTTTGTTATTTAGAAAGCCTCCTGATCCTATGGCAATCCAAATATACTTTAAGCCTGGCTCATGGTTTTTGAATGCTTGATGGTGCATCAGACATACTCGGGGAACCACAGCAGGCTATGCTGTTCCATAAAGCCTGTATTAGGTTAGTACAGAATTCACTGTTTAGAAGACGAATAGAGGGACAGCCTTGTCGGTACAAATTCTCAATTTACATTTATGTGATAGGAAATACAGTGCCTGTATTTGAAGCTCTGATTAAATAATTTATTAGCTCAATATTTTGTATCACTAGCTAACAACACACATGCAAATACATGTTGTATTCAGTTGGATTTGTATTTGCATGGATGGTTTTACCTGTAATGCAGCTATAGATATTTAGAGGATAAGAGCTGTCAATAAAGTAATCTGTATATTAGAGGAAATAAAGCCCTACCTGGAACATAAACAAAGAATTTGAAATTCGGAACCATTGGCATAAAGGGTTTTGAAACATGTCTACAGGATAAGTATCCTTTTGAAGCTAACTGCAGGTAGCAAGAGGAAATTAGGAGACATCATTCCACACTGAACCATGGCCTGGGAAAGCAGGTAACAGGCAAAAGAGTGCAAACTAGTCACATCTTCCTTAGCTACACTCTTACAGTAACAGCTGGAGGTTGTTTCAGGCTCTCTGTTTGATGCAAAGGAAATTTTACTCTTCCATCTCAACACCTTTTGTGTTTTTAAACTATTTTCATTGTTATATCTTGACCTATTTCTAGGAGAGGATACTGTTTTGCAGACAAACCTGTGGACCTTTCCTAACAACCTAGTGACCTTAATCTCCAACGGTTTGTGGTTTCCTGTATGGGGGAAGCACTAGAGCAACAACCTTGGCTCTTTCAGCAGATTGCTCCCAGCTGTCTGCAATGCATCTGCATTTTGACCACTCTGTTCACTGACCAAAACAAGCCAATAGTCAGGATGGCAGTGAAATATCTGCAAGGAAAAGCCCATACTTCTTCCTTCTACTGCTGGAGATTCCTGGCTAATTTGGGAATGCTTTCGGCTACAGCAACACACTAGTTTCAGCTTTGTGCTGCTTTGCGTCTCCTGTGTTTTTTCCTCACTGCAGGGGAGGAGGGAGGAAAGGAGAAGGCGTTTCCCTCGTGCAATTTTTTCTGTCAGGTAAACTCTCCATAAATCTCTTGTTGAAGAATTCAGTTCATTAAAGCCCAATTAGACACCAATGTCTTGATTTACCTCATTAAGGCTAATTTAGAGTAGCAGAAACAGCAAACTGCTGTGAGGGATTTATAGCTAGAGTTTTAGCGGACTGTTAATAGACAAATACCAAGGCAAAGATGATTCCTTTTACTGCACCTTTCACTCATATTTTTAAGCATAAGTACATATTAAAAGAATATTTACTACGCCTGGAGTCAAGCTATGAACATGTAACAAGGGAGACATCACCAAATACAGTAATTTACCTGAAATTCTTTTTTTGTTTGTTTAAAGAGTAACTATATTTTTCTTTGAGCTATATTAGGTGAAAAAAAAAAGAAGAAAAAAAATGGTCTGGATAAAGTTTTTCCTTTCCCCTAAAACTTGTAGTCAAAGAAAATAAAGTTACTTTAGAATTCACATTTGCTTGCATTGCATCTGCCAGCACTGTAAGAACAGGTTTATTCAGCTTCTGAAACAATTACATTCACAAGAGTCTGTGCATGCCTGGAGGATATGGGTATGGACATTATTAAATACTCACAGTTTCAAGAACTTTCAGAATAAGCATTCTGGGTAAAAACTACCCAGGTAGCATACCCAGCAATTTCAGAGACCCAGGTCACAGTGAATGCAAACTTTGGTTCATTTCCTTACCAAGCTGAAAACATTACCTGATGCTTCAGACAGTGCTATCCCAGAAATGGCTGCATGAGTACAGCAGGAGAGCACCTATGCACATTTATGTGGATCTATAACTGTGTTTACCTGGGCTCATAAACTCAACTTGTGTTCCCACGGGCCTAAAAGCAATCAAGAAGTTTGATATCTAATCTATACTACTCATTCAGGCTCCCTCTAAGGTTAACTGAGATGTGAGAAGACTTTTATAGGTCCTCAACAAGAGCTATCTAGTAGTTGTCTTGTCTTTATTGCCAGATTGCATGCTACACAACTGGGTTTGCTGAGGTATGTTGCTTTAGGAAGGTAGAAGTTAGGTAAGGTCCCAAATTTTCTTTTTTGAGTTTTCAACCAGCCATGGTATTGTACAATATTTCAGAGGGTTTACTAGAGATAAAATTTCAAGATTTTGTGTAGCCATATCAGACACCAAACTCCAAAAGCTGAACTAAACTACAGTAAGAGAACAAGCACATGTGTACACACACCTATGAAACCCCACTGACAGACAAAGGATGTGATAGCACATTATCTGATTTATGCAAAATGGTCTTCCCTAAGAAGAGACAATCATATAGAATCACAGAATGGTTTGGGTTGGAAAGTACCTTAAAGATCATCTCGTTCCAACCCCCCTGCCATGGGCAGGGACACCTCCCACTAGACCAGGTTGCTCAAAGCCTCATCCAGCCTGGCCTTGAACCCCTCCAGGGATGGGGCATTGCCAACGACCCTGGGCAACCTGTTCCAGTGTCTCACCAACCTCACAATGAAGAATTTCTTTCTAACATCTAATCTAAATCTGCCCTCTTCCAATTTAAATCCGTTACCCCTCATCCTGTCACTGTACGCCCTTAGAAGTCCCTCCCCATCTCTCCTCTAGGCCCCCTTCACATACTGGAAGGCCGCTACAAGGTCTCCCGGAGCCTTCTCTTCTCAGGCTGAACAACCCCAACTCTCTCAGCCTGTCCTCATAGGGGAGGTGCTCCAGCCCTCTGACCATCTTTGTGGCCCTCCTCTGGACCCGTTCCAACAGCTCAGTGTCCTTCTTGTGCTGGGGGGCCAGACCTGGATGCAGTACTCCAGTTGGGGTCTCACGAGGGCAGAGTAAAGGAGTCACCTCCCTGGACCTGCTGGCCACACTTCTCTTGATGCAGCCCAGGATCCAGTTGGCCTTCTGGGCCACAAGCTCACACTGTGGACTCATGTTCATTTTTTCATCTACCGATAACTGCAAGTCCTTCTCCTCAGGGCTGCTCTCAAGCCATTCTCTGCCCAGCCTGTACTTGTGCTGGGGATTGCCTCAACCCATGTGCAGGACCTTGCATTTGGCTTTGTTGAACTTCATGAGGCTGGCATGGACCCACATCTCAAGCCTGTCCAGGTCCCTCTGGATGGCATCCCTTCCCTCCAGTGTGTCGACTGCAGCACACAGCTTGGTGTTGTTGGCAAACTTGCTGAGGGTGCACTCAATCTAAGGAATTATTCCAACCCCAAATTTATATTCACCTATCTAAGGTTATGTGTACTTTAGATAAAAGTACTCAGATACTTCACTGCCATCAGCTTGTGCTTTTTCAGCCCAAGACTCCCCTAAGGTGGAGGGACAGGTGGCAAGACTGAAGTCTTTGAGCTTCTGAACTTGTACAGGAGAAAAATGGCAGGTTTGAATCACATTTTTCTCTCATACTAGAGACATTGCAAAGATGTACTCTATCAAGAATAGTTTTAGCTTAAAACACCTGTTCTTTGCAATTAAACCCTCAAATAAGCTGTAGACTGGGAGCTCATCAAAGCCATTGAGCCATTGCAGACAAATTGAAAAAGATAGGTATGCATTCATCAGTCATGAACAAATGCAATCATTATAACAAAAATATTTATCCGTCTCAGATGGAAAGTTATTTCTGATACTCTGAAAAGAAGCTAAAACATTAATAGCAAGGGAAGATAAAACATAACTGCAACCTCAAGGTCACCAAAAGTTCTGTTTTGTAGTCATGTCTCTTAGTAACAAAGAGATAAATCATAACCTTCGACTTTTGGAAATTCATCTTCAAAATACCCACAGTTACCATAGCTCTCTGTTCCCATTGCTCTCTCTGACCCCTCTCAGAGAGCTTGACTAGAAATAAGATGCTAAGAAAAGACAATGTCCAGATCTGGAAGCTTCTTTGTATTTTTTTAATCTTCCTACTCTGATTCTCCTAACACTCACTGCTAAAAAATGCCTATCTCTTCTGTGCTAAATCTTGCCATCATTTTGAAAGCAACGTTAAAATCTAGTTGTTAAGATTCACTTAATCAGGAAAAGTTTTCTCTGGTGAAGTTCATGGGAAAATTTGGAGATTATTTTACATGGAAAACCTGAGACCTGTCACAGTAATTTAGGTCACATGAAGCCAGTTCTCTCAGTTAAACTGAATTCTCCCTTTCCTCACAGAAGTCTTAGTATCTGAAAATTTGCACACACCAGCTAAGGGGAATTTTGAAAAGGAGCTGTGCAGAACAGCCTTCCTCCAGCACTGCTTGGACTGCGAGTGAGTCTACACATACCCCAAAGTTAAAGGCAATAGTTAAAACTCTTAAACACTCTTAACAGCATGGTCTGGTGAGCAGCTGAGCTAGCCTAAGAGTCTGCTGTTGCCAGCCAGCAACAGCTTCACCCCACTGTCCCTCCTCCCACAGCCCCAGCATCTCACCCACAGGCTCACCCCCTCTGTGGAGCCGCAGCCCCCCGTGCAAAGGAATCACAGTCAGAACAAGAAGGGAAAACAGAGGTCAAGGGACTGCCTTGAGATCACACAGTAAACTAGCAGAAAAGTGCAGACCAAAGTTCTGATTTTTCAAGTGCCAGCTCCCCAACAACAGTCCACGCTGCGCCTTATCTAAACAACCACAGGCAGGCTAGCGCGGGAAAACAGGAAGGGGTAAAATAAGCAAAGGGCTCTTTCTCCCTCTTTTCAGGAAAAAAAAAGTGGTCAAATCAAAGGAACTGATTTTCTGCTTAAGTTTAGAGGAAGGCATTGATATATAGATCATGTTTCAGTTTGACAAGTAATACCAAATAATACCCAGTTTGTGCAAGTCGCTGAGGAGTGCCACAGTCTGATTTTCAGCCTGATTTCCAAAGGATCTGGGACTCCTACAGCTGTGGCATCCATCTGCCTCTCCCCACCTTGCCCAACCACTTTTGAACCCATCGGCTGACTTTAACCCAATGTTCATGAAAAGCTGTGTCTAAACAGAGGAGAAAGAAACCTGAATTAATACTCTAAGAAAAGCAAGGCTGCATTCTGGGGTCATTCAGGAGGCAGAGGAGAGAGAGCATGGTACTGTGGGAGGACTTAGAAGACACAGGTAATTTAATGATGTTGCAGCAAGGAGTGATGGAGAGGGGCTGAGGCTATGATGGAGAGGAGCTGAGGCTATGACTATAAAGGGTGATAGGAAACAACACCATAGGAATCTAGGCTTGTTAATTCTGCTGTTTCTTTCTTTGTGGGATTTTTATAACAACATCAGGTGTTTGAATCTTTCTATTCAAAATATTTTCTTGTGGGTGATCGTCTGCTTTCAAAGAGGCAGGAAAAGCTTGTATGTTTGAGACTTTTGTGGAGGGAGGTCCTACACAGAAAATAAATGATCAATGCATTTATATAATTTTGAATCTTACATGTCCAGAGTTTTCCATAACAAAAATAAACACACAAGCCTGCAACTTCTGTATTTGTTTTGGCCTTTCAAAGTCAAGTTCTACAATTTTTTTTACGAGCGTGTTCCTAATTGCTAAAGTAAATGTAAAATTAGGTCCAGAATTTGAAATGAGACACCATAGTGCCTGACCTAATTAGGAAAAGAGATGTTTCTGCTAATTGTTTTCCAGTGAGTGGAAGACAATGCAATAACGCTCCTGGGCAGTAGGACAAGTTCAGAATAAAGTGTATGGTCACAAGCAGTTGCACATCATGGATTTTGTCCTTTGGAAATTAATGAGCAGGTAGCTGTGAAACAGCCTTAACGTTTTCAAGTTCATTCAGAAATAATGATGACAAATATCCCTGCATGATTCAAGTCAAGTCAAGTTTAAGTAAAAGAAGTCCAGCATTTAAGTAAATGTTACTGCTCCAGAGCTCTCACTTCTGTTAGACTAATTGGAGGCTGCAAGTGGCACGTGCAGCCCTGGGAGCCTGGCACAGGCTTCACCAAGGGCTTTCCCAAGCCCTGTGGGACCAGCACGCCGAGCCGTGCTGCTTCCATCTGCACATGGCTTCACAATGCAAAGTGTGGTGCCTGGAAGAGCAGAGGAATCCCAGCTTGCCCTCAGCCTGCCACCCTGGCTAGTGGGAATCTGGGGGTTAAACAAACCTGTCCATGGGAGGACCACCACTTTCAAATTCTCCATGTTGTCTAACAGCTGCAGTATTAGTAACAGAGGCATTTCAGCAAAATCAAGCAGCATCAACTTTGGAAAGAGTAATAGCATGAGCATGCTTTAGTATATAAAACAGGCTGCATGAAGACCTCAGACACTCAGAGTGTTCAAGTGTCCTGTCCCCTTCATACTAGCCAACAACAAGAAGAAAAGGGTCTGAGGGAAGATTTTTGGCCTTCAGCACTTGATAAATTAATGCAAATTAATAACTGATCTGTTATGAACTGTAAAAACAGGGCTGAACATTTGTATTTCTGTGTGGAGCTATGAAGGGGCAGAGTGCCTCAGCATCAATCAACAGAGGGAGGGGAAAAGACTTCAAGACAGCTATCAACCAAACAGCCATGCGAAAGCCTTGCGGGCTTTCCCAGAGAGCTTGGAACACTGTCTCATTTATTCCAGATGTAACTAACCTACAGGACTCATTTGTTCTGATGGTGGCTAGATAGCAATATTTCATATATGGGTCTCAAATGGTAAGTGACTAGCAGTTAAAAATAGCAGTCACACAAGCGCTGCTCAAAGCAGTGAGCAGGAGATCTTTACAAGACCATCTTTTGTTCTGGGTCCAAAAAGACTGTGAACGTGACACCAAGAGCAGCGCAAGATGATTCTGCTTGGTCACCACATGAGCTTCAGCACTAGCTCCTTGACATTTTTCTCTGTAATTTGCCCAGTGCTAATTTCTTAAGCTCTTGGGTTTTTTAATCTTTAAAATGAAGATTCTGTACATCAGTCAAGTTCTGCAAGACCTGATTTGTTAGTATTTATAAACTTCCTCTGGTATGGAAAAGGTACATCTCATGAGACAGTATCAGGGTTCCAGAGTTTCTGAATAGGAACAACTGTGCTGACATCATCTTGAAACAAGTAATAATTATTATCCAGGCATCAGTATTTAGAATCAGAAGATTCATGGGCAATCTTGCAGAACTACATTGCCACTTTTTACACATAAAAATGTAGCTTTGTAAAAATTAAATGCATGCTATATTACAGCCTAGAGAAATCTTCTTGTGTTTGGTAGATTTTTACATGAACAGTAATATTATTATTTTTTTAACTTTATGATTTTTCCCCCTTCCTGATTGATCTTTATCACTTTCAAAAATATAGAGTGTCTGAAAAGACAGCCCATAGGTAAGCACAATATAATTAAGAGACTCAATCTAGGTTAACAAGGATAGCAAAGCCCAGTAAAACCAGCAGCAATAGCTAATGTGTTAGCATGCTTACTCACAATTTCATCTCTTCATAGAAAATCACACAGTGAGAACATATCTTGAATGGGAGGTTTAACTACAAATTTAACGTATTTACCATAGTGGTTCATTTGAAAAGACACTTTGAATCTGGAATATCAAAGTAGAACAATGATGATGAAAATGTTAAAAAAAGCAGAAGATTCATGCAAAAAGGAAAGAATTTTAGATTTATTTCAGTGATCTAAATGCAATTTGTAATGGAATTATTCCCATTGCTACAAAAATTCTTAAACATGCGTATCAAATATATATTACTACAGGACTTTTTTAACAAAAAAAGAGACTTTTGTCAATTGAAATGGGCAATTTTGGAAGAATAACAAAAAAAATATATTTTCCTCATTAACATATGCATGATTGAAAGCAATCTGTTTCTTTAACTACAAAATAAAAGTCAATCATTCAAACAAGGATGATGCTCAGAGCATGTTATCTCCATCTTCAAAAGCCCATTATGGAGAAAAAAGCACTCTGCTACAACTCTAGCTCATGAATCGCTCCTGAGGTAAACTCATGTGACATTATGAGTGATTCTAAGTCCTAACTTTTGCTTTAATTTGTCATAGTAGAAAATACCCAGTTTTGTTAAAAGCATCTGAGAATTAGATGCTATTTATATTTCAAGTAGAAGATATGATGTATTCCAGCACGCTTTTTAAGTTGGACATTGACAGAAGAACTTTTTGAATGTGAATATACACTTTGAATGTTTTAATGAAAAGTAAGGGTGTGTTATTCATAACAAATAACCACTCAAGTATTTTTTTCTTGTGATTTTGCTTATGAAATGTTTCTTTGGTTGTCAAACAGACATGACTCTTCCTAGTAAATCATATGATGACAAAAATGTGACAGATAATTTATAGATAATTCTTCAGAGAGATATTCATGGAAAGGAAAAATAGAGCAAGAAAAATACAATAAACAATAAATTAAAAAGAAACAACTTTCATGTACAAGCTGGAGTATCTTGCACGAAAAGATAGTTTCCTCTGCATTTCCCACCACTTCTGGGAATAAGCATTTACTTCTTGAAACAGTCAGGGTTCAATTTTTACTTTTCTGAACAAGTTTAACCTCTGCATTCCACTGATTTCTGTACAAGAAGTGACTAAAATAGGGAAAATAATTTGGATTTTAGGATTTCAGTATGCTAATTAGGCACAGAAACATTAGGACCTGGATACTAGGGTGAAGCTGCAATTAGCTGAGATTTAATGAGCTGTGTAGTGATAAGTGACAGGGCTATGTAACTTTACTGCCATAATTTCCTGACTAGATGAACTCTTAAACACTGCAATCCTACGTCCTACCCCAAGGCATGTTGACCTTTCTAGCTGCCCAGAGGAGAAACAACTGCCTGCAAAGTTTTCAGAGCCTACACAATACTTTAGCAACAGGAAATTCCTATGGTTTCAGGGCAATTTCTCACTCTGATCAGAGCAAGTATCATCTTCCATGCTAGTCTAAACATTTTTTTCTCTCCTTGTAATCTAGTTTATGTGACTAGAAGAGTTTGTCTGATGACAAGAGGATCTTCTGAAGTAGCCAGAGTTGGATAGTATATCAAGGGCATCCAATATCCGCAGCCACATCAAATACAGTTAGGGTGATGGAAAGGATGCACAAAGCAAGTCTATACTAAAACACCTCATAAAAGAGGACCAGAAATGCAATCCCAGAAAGAAAGCAAAACCCAACATTAGAAAAACTCTTATTTGTAACATTCACTACCATCAAGGAGAAAGTCTGCTAGATAAAGCATGGGTCTGAGAATGAAGTGACTTGCAACCACTAATTGCTTCTTACTGTCCGTGACTTTCAAAAAGTCAAATTCTCACTGCCATTCTTAACATGAGGAATGTTACAGATTAAAAAGTTATTTGAAGATTATGAAATCCTCAGATTCCCTATGGGAGACACTAACATATTGCTAATGCTTTCAAAACCCAATAAAGGGAATATTTTATTTTAAATCTTAACCTTTCTAGGATAGATAAACTGTAACATGTGATGTACCTGTGTGATCTCTTACCATTTTTTCCCCTTCATTCCTTTGCCTCTGTTAGTGCAGAGTACATATTTGCCATGAATGATAAGCACTCCATGGAGCTGGGCCTGAATTTTACCCCTGTTCTTCTTTTCAGCCACCATCCCCCATCCCGTCTTTTCATTTTAGAGAAATTTATAGTGAAAAAGACTGAGAGACAATGCAGTGAAAGAACACCTGGAAAACTACAAAATACCTAGATTCTGCCTATACTGAGATTTTATCTGAATTTAAGTATCTAGGTCAATGAGAATGAAAAAAATCCCATTCTCCTGCGACAAATGCCCTTGAAGGCACCCAAGACCTTGCTAGACACCGACTGTGCCTGCCCGTACATGCAGCAAGAGTCTGGGCTGAACAGTGGGCTCCCACTCATGCTCAAGCACAGTCCAGGATTTCTGAGTAGGTCACGGAGGCATCGAACACCAGGGAACTGGCAGAAAGCCCAGCAGATGGTCACATCCACAGAAAATGTACACAATCCATATATATACACAGTGCATGGCAATGCTTGGGACTTCAAAACTGAGAACATCTTTTGCAAGTGGGTGACAAAGGAGGAAGAGATGAAGAAAACAGATGAAACATGGCATTCCCCAAATACCATGTCTGTTATCTCTACTTTTATATATGTGTTACGAAGGGTGTATAAAGCTAGGTATATAATACTAACTGTATGCTTATCAAAAGTCCCAAGGACATTATAAGTGTTCTGATATGTAGTTCAGGAGTTCTGAGGCTGTGAAATGTGTGGTGACATGGAAATCCTCAGGAACATTACCAAGCTGTGATATCCCTCTGCTTTTCTCCACCGCCTGCCACTCTTTGCTACCTCAGTGGCTTAAGATGCAGGATGATTTTTTTTTTTTTTTAAATTTCCTGGGGTTGACAGCAAAATAGACCTTTTTTTACTTTGCTGTTTTTTTGTTACTCTGTTCCTCAATCCGGTGCCCATGCTGGCTGACAGGTGGTCACAATTGCACAGCAGAGCAGGCATAAGGGAGCAGGAGTACATTAAGCCAGTTTTGCTACAAGAGAAGGTGCAATGAGGTTGTGTGAGAACTGTGGCCTTATCTAGCTGTGAAAGAAGTCAAATACAATTGCAACTCAGTTTACATCATTAGAAATTAATTACCAACTACCTTTTGTGCTAAAAAGCTGCCCCAGCCCTGGACAAATATTACCAATGCTTCATGTGCACTACCACCAACACCTACAACTATTCAAAACTGCCACACACTTTCCACTTTTTAATTAATTAGGAAACGAGGAACATGATTATGCAAGACAGATGTTTGCATTTAAAGACTGCAAGTGCTTTGCTGTTGAATTCTATAATCAACTTCCTTCTGTTTTATCCTACTGACACGATGGGAAGCAGGGAGGCTACAGGCAGGGCTCCAGGACACAGCTCCCTTGTGCCAACCTCACTGAGGACATGCCTCTCACTATCTTTTTAATTGGAAATGGGCAAAAATAAACAGCAGGAGTGGAGAAGGACGTGGATTTAGTTGCAGTCTTGGGGGCCATGCTGCACAGCAGTGTGCTATACTGGGAAGTATCTCTGGGGGAAAGGCAGAGCCATCATCTACCTGCCTTTGGAGAAATCAAACCCGTTTTTTCTTGAGAAAGGACAGGCTTTGCAAAGAGGAATCCCCTTCCCAGCAGCACTGTGCATCACATTCTGAGGGAGTGGAAGAAAAGGAAAAGGAACCAACAAGAGGTCTAAGACACTTGGTTACTGCTGCCTTTGATCCTAGCATATCTATCTTCCTGCTTCTAATGCAACTTTCTGGGGAAGCTGCATTTTCACAGAATCGGAGCTAATGGACTACTGATAGGCCTTGCTTTTCTTTATTTCCTCACTTATCTTCACAGGCCACTCACACACTTCTCTGCAAAATTACTTTCATGGGTGGGTGGATAATATCCAACTATGACAAAAACTTTCAACAGTCATCTAACGTCTCAACTGAATAACTCATTCTGGAACACAAAGACTGTAGAATGAAGTGCTGGTAACAATTATATCCAACCTTACACAAATAACTGCCACAATATGAGCAGTTATCCCTTGCCAAGTAACACAACAGTGAAAAGCAATGTACCACCAGTCTTGGGGAGATAAGCAGAAGAGTCACACAATACACACTGGCTGGCCACAGACCAGTAAACTACTGCTTCATCCTCGTAGTAGCTGGAATTTGGACTGTTCTCATATACCGGTGGCATGGATAACAAGAGTTTGCTGTGTTAATGTTGTTTTATGAAAGCTCTTTCTCAGCCATTCAGAGGGATTTGAAGAATACAGTGTACTGTTCACCTTTTTTTTTTCAATTAAAATAACAGCAGCCAAACAATTAATGCAAGAAGATTAAATGTATGTGAATTAATTCCTGCAGTCTTTTTCTGATTTCAGTATGAACAATACAGCCAAAGTTGTGAGAGCACTTGGAAAGATGTCCAATTTACTCATGTGTCATATTTTAATCACTGCCTAAACCTGTTGGTATAATAATTCCTTGAAAGTGGCAGTGTAAAACATCTTCTGCAAAAGCTTGATAAAAATCTGTAAACAATGCAATTAAATTCTTAAACATCTGCAATAAAGATACCGAATTCTTTCTACTTTAAAGGCAGCTTGATACAATCATACATTCAAGTACTGGAGAAAAAACACAGCTTAAGCTCCAAAGCATAGCCAGAAAATAGCCCAAGGAAAAAAAACCCTGTCCTATGTCCAAGAAGTAAAAATGTGTTCATAAGATTTTGCACACTTTATCTTCAGTGAAATAATATGAGTTAATTAAAACCCCTGATGAAACATGCTGGAATCTAACATGATTTGAGAGGATGAAGCATCAAGGAGTTCATCAGGTTTTTTGATCCCTCCAGAGGATCGAGTCTGATTTAGTCATCTGTTTTGCAAGACTTTCCAGCCAAAAGTCCCCCTAATGCACCAGCTCCCTCATAACTGTAATTTATCAACTAGATAAACTGATGGAAATTATCCATCCCCTGTTCCAGCATGAGCAGTGCATGATGAAGAGTCAGTGACCATTTGGAAACAATCACCTTCCCTCTGTTCCCTGTAGTTTCTCCCAGTAATTCCAGTAGTCCTCTTAAAATTAAATTTATAGCAAAAAAAAAAGTGTTCCCCAGAAGCTCTTTAGCTCAGTAATGCTATTACACTCTTACATAGTAAAGACATATATATTGATAATTCTCCACCAGCAAGACCTCTTGCATCTAATTTTCAAAGCCAATTTGTTCCCACTAGCCACAAAAGCAGCTTTCATATTAATTCCACCTGGTTTTGCTGCGACACAGTGAATACTCTGCTATGATCAGGGCAACACAGAGCTTGAATACCAAATAGTGTATTGAGAACATTGAAGGCATTATTTACCTATGTGCTCCAAGGCTATGCAGAAGTTGTTCAATAATGTACTTCTGTATCTGTTTCACTTCCTTGAAGTTTAATCTTAGTCTGGATTTCCTGAGGATGTAATGCTTATTCTTGTGATAATTATCTTAAATGACTAATTTATACACAATCTCAACTGCAGTTTAATACAGCTTTCAAATAAAAAGACTTCCTGCTGTTTTTAAAATGAAAGAGTTTGTACATATAATCTAAATTTTGAAAGTCAAACAAAACTTTTTTGATACAAAAGTTGTTTGAAGATATGTATCATGAGGAAACATTTCCTCCTGCAAAGTGGTGGGGTGGGTGTTTTAGCTCTGGCTACTCTTTGGTGCTTTAGAGTAGCATGAAGCAGTGAGTACCCACCATGGTGATTTCTAGCATCCCCAGCCAGGTAGGGGAAAGGAGCAAACATTGAGGCTCATAGGCCTTGGAAATAGTGAAAACAACAAACTTCAGAAGCTGCAGGAGGCTTGGGGGTGAATTTTGGACAGGCAGTTGGATAGGAAATTGCTGACAATTGAAACAAACAAAAAGTGCAGTAACGGCCAAAATCAGCAACTCCGGGGCATTCAGAAGAGTGAATAACATTAATTACAACCAACACTGAAATGTGACTGAGGCTGGAAAGCAGATATTTCTTTCCTTCTTTCCTTCCTTCTTTCCTTCCTTCCTTCCTTTTTTCCTTCCTTCCTTCCCTCCCTCCCTCCCTCCCTCCCTCCCTCCTTCCTCTATCCCTCTTTCCTTCATCCCTCCTTTCTCCTCAACTTCACGTCCTATAGCTATATCCCGGTCATTATTAAAGAAGGGCAAGGCATGATTTACAACACTGCCCTTGCATTCATCTGTACAGCTGTACATCCCTGTACATCCCAGGGAGGATTTTTGCCTGTGCTGAGCAGCAGAGCCCAGCACTGGGGCCAGCCTTGCAGGAGGAATTGCTGATCGGCATTGCCTTCTTGGCACTGCCTAGGAGGGTAGTTTGGGGGCAGCCACCTGGTTTTGGGGAGGAAGACATAGTAGGTATAGGGATACAAGATAAGCTAGGATGCTTTCATGCAGGGTTATTGAATAGCCTCTGGTCTCTTTAATTCAATAATGTCAGTGCTAAGAGGTAATTGTACATGCGATTAAGAAATAAAGTCTGCTGCATGGGAAGTGAAGTCTCTGAAAGGGTAGCTTCATCTCAGTGAGAAATGGGAAAACACAACTGTTTGTTATACATACCCTAGAGGCAGTTAATGCATGAGATTTCACTGATTTTTAACTAAATGAAATGTTTAAAGATCTATATTGTTATTCATATAAAAAACATTTTTAGTAAATAAGATTACATTTCATTAAAGAGACTTGTTTCTTCTTATTTAATTTTTACCCCAAATAACTATTAAATCCAGTCATATTCTAAAGTTTTCTCTGTAAGTTTGGAGCAAGTAAGTGAAGTCATTTTTGCTTAATGAAATGCTTGACAGCAAAATTTGGTTCATAGATGAGGAAAAGGAGAGAGAAATGTCTGAATTATTTCTTAGCAAATAATTTGCTCAGAGAGAAAGAAACTCACATTCACAGCTGGAAAGCATGACAGTGGTTGAAGATTAATTCAGACACATGGAAAAATGAAGCATATTGCACAGGGCTTAAACTAATTGTAATCACTAAGTTAAAACCCCTTCTGGCTTTTGCGCTAGCCTGGACCAGTTGCTTTGCTTTGTATTTGCATTCTGAACAGATAAGCTGAGCGACACCTGCCTCAGCAAGTATTCAGTCAGGATTTATGTGCTCGGTTCAGTCCCTCGCTTACAGCTTGCGGCATGCACATATATCCTATGACAAGGATTATACTCCATTTCGGAGGACAAAACATGTATCACTCATCAGCACAGAAGTTGTGCAGCTAAGAAGCTTTGTAATTAAGAACCTTCACGATTGCATTCCATAATTTATTCATAGTATCAATTACAGAATTCCTGGTAGAGGAAGTCAAGCTAATTATATTTTTAAAAATTTAAATTAGTTTCTTCTGTTCAATTAAAGAAAGCCAGAAACTCTTCAGGGTACCCACACTGCCAATGGCAAACTGTAATAGCTTTGCAGTGAGATGGTCAGCTGGAGCAGCTCCTGGAAGAACACTTTTTGCAAAACAAAAATCTCGGTAAGCCGTGTTAGCCAGTTTAGTCTTGGAGAGTGACTGATTAGCCTGCTGATTACATAAAACACTACTGGTTTTTATATTATGTTAGTTCTGCAGCTTTTAAAAACAGAGACAATGACCAATATATTCAAGGACTAGGGTCTGCCTTGCAGGAAGATGTCTCAGCCCAGATGCATAAATTCGGATGATTGCTTGTGAGGTGTATGCTAGAGACACACTCATCCTAGACCCAAACCACCTCGGGTGTGACTGGTTCTCCTTATCACCAAATGAGGAGTGGAGAGCACCCACTTTCCCAGGGCAGGCCTCTCAGAGGCATGAACTGAGGGAATGGATTTGGTCCTGCATTCCCAGAGCACAGCTGAGTTGCATGTTTATGTTGCCCTAATGTGACGTGAGTCCTGCTGCACCCTCCACACCAGCGCTGAGGGATCAGGGGGCTGAATTGAGCAGAGCTCCCCATTGCATCCAGGCTCTGCATTGCTGCCTCCTCCCCGTCCTCATTTCACTGGGCCAAGGACATCACTGCAGCTTTTTTTTTTTTTTTTTTGAAGGGAACAAAAGGCTTAGGTTCTTGCTTAAAAACAAGCTACCCTATTTATATTAGATCCTCCAAAGAAAAATATCATCACTTGCAAGGAGAGTGATGCTATAAGAAGCGCTTCTGGCAGAGAATGGTGTGGGCATTTTCTGATGTAATTTCAAGTACCAAATAAAAAAGTGCTCGGCATACACTTCATCCGCAACTGTGTATGCCCTGATAAAAGAGCAGAGGGCCCCAGGACCCATCATGGCAGTTATTACAGGACATTCCTTCACATATCCCACACAGTGAGTTACAGCAAGCTGTATTATAAATCCAGCTGTATTTTTAGGTGCATTAGTGGTCGCTTGACTGCAACTGAGTCTGGTCAAAGTTCAGATGTTTGGTGGAGGTTTTTTTATCCCCCCTTTTCCTCCTAAGAACTCATTTTCCAGATATTTCACTCAAAAACCTCAGGGCTGCAACTTCCATCTACTGATTTGGGAGGTTCATTTCTTTCAGGAAGATTTCCAGAATTATTAATGTATTACCAAGTAGTTTATTCTATTTCCTAATTGTGAAGAGAGCATTGTACCAGATCACGCAAAAACAATGCTTTATCTTTGATACATTCCTCATGATACAGTGGTAACTTTTGGTAGAAACTTCCCAGTGTCTGGATCAGTGATTTGTGTATGGCCAGGAGATGGGATATAGGCAGCATATAAGCAGTGGGAAAACTTATTTCTGCACAGAAACTAGACCAGAGACTAGATGGTTAAAAGCTCTTGTGTGCATTAATGCAGCTAACAAGGCTTTATTGTCTTCATCATACTTTCAGTTAAAAACTATGCAACTACAGTCTCGCTGTGGAAACTGCGGTTTCTCACGTGGGTGAATGTATTCGGTTCTGGGAGCAATGAAAGGTTTGCAAAATCACTCCAGCCTTCAAGCTCCTGTTGTAAGGGAAATTCAATGGGAAAGTTGCTGTAAACAGAATAAAATGTACCTCAGACAACACAGTCAGCACCTATTTCCAACATCATGATGCAGAGATTCAATGCCTTATTACAAAAATTGCCACATAAATAAAGAAAAACCTCTCCTGATTTTTGAAATGTCTCTTTAGCATTTCAGAGCCCTAAATCATTTGATACATTTGTGTCAGAAGAGGGGAAAAAAACAGCAAAGTAACCCAAACACCTCCCGCAATCCAGAGCATGACACATTTTCTGACAGAGGAAAAGGTGGAAGGAAATTTTCTTAGCAAACCAGTCGCGCGTCAGATACCACAGCCACAATCCCACTTTGTCCCAAGAGAAAATGCCTCAAGGAAGAAAAGGTGTCATGTACAGTCTGTCTTCACTTCCCCTCTGTGAGAAAGGGAGTGAGTAGCTACTTAAATTTACATTTTATGCATGCCAGGCAATGAATTGAAGCAAATTCTATCAAACCACGTCCCAGCACTATTTTAGTATATTCCTGGTCAGCTGAACTCCACACTCACAAGGTCAGATGTGAGTATGACCAGTATGATAGGATGCAAAAATGAATTTTATAAAAAAGAGGTTATGAAAAAGTGATGAACCACTTGAGCTTCAAATTTAAATTATTGTCTTTTAAATATCTCTTTGTGGCAAAACATCCAGAGTTTGAGGTGTGCTTGTATCTTCAGTCAGTCATTTATAATAAAACTGCTATCAGTCGTGTCAAATACCTGATCTCCTCCCAGACGCAGCATGTACAGCTAAGACTCTTTTAAGAATTTGTTTTCCCCTTTTTAGGTAATTCCGTAGAGCATATAAACATCTTCTGACAGACTTACATACACCGGTAATCAACAGATGATACCTGTAATATCAGTGAAGAAGTTTAAGCAAAGATGTTTCGTAAAAAAGTATTTACATGGGACCCAAACATCCAGTTATGACATATTGTTGTCAAATATTTTGGCTCATTATTCTGAGAATTCAGAAAAATCCTGGCTGTAGAAGGGATTACAGCAGTTACGGGGAGTGTAGTCAAGTATATCATTTCAGCTTCTAATTTCATATCCAAATGCCAAAAAAACTTAGCAGGAATTTCTCAACAGTTTGACTTCAGGCACCAAGATCAGACCATGATCCTTATTGTTTAAGCTTGTTCACAGCATTTGTGAGTGAGTCCACTGCAATCCTCAAATAACCCCTGCTGTAAGGGGAAGTGCCTTGGGAAAAACTGATGCGGAGGAGAGGTGACATCACGACCATGCAATTAAACTGTTTTGTTTCTGAGCTGCATGGAAAGAAATTCCTCTCCAGCTAGAGACAAAGCTCTAGTAGAAAATATGATTGGGCTTGAATTTAAGAGCTATTGAGAAGCTCATTACTGTTTCAAAATGTCCTTACTGAAAGTGTCATATAGTCTAAGCTTTGACCTAAATGAGTACATTAGCCAAATGTTATGTGTATGAGTAGCCTCTGAAATCAGTGGAGCTGTTCCTATGCTTGGATCAACATACAGTGAAATGTATGAGTAGATGGCAAGGATAAACTAAATTTTACACTAGCTGCATTTAGGCTATTTCCTAGTTCTGGTATTAGAATAAGATACGTATTTACATTAAACTATGGTTTGTTGTTTATACACCAACTGGGTGGTGTAGCAAGGTCATTTGTTTGTATTATAATGAAAGCTTGCATGGCAGTATAAGAAATTCTAGAAGTTAATATATTCTGTAACATTCTTAGAGAGGGCAGGAAGATGGTTTGTATTATTATATAGCCAACCTGATAATATCTGAAGAAACGATCACTATAAACAAAGATGAATGTATGTATTTCAAACACAAACCCTATAATCAAAATTGTCTTCTGCCTGAATTTGGTTTTTAGGTCATTTTCTGATTAAGTTTAAATTTGAATCTCATTCCAGGTATTAATATTTAAGGACTGTTTACATTTCTTATACCAAGCCCACAGTGAGAGAAGAGAACAATTTCATATTATTTTACAAAATACTCCCTCACACCTGGAAGGAATTGTATTCCTTTTTAATTTAAGCAGTTTCAAATTTACAGCCTAGTTCTAGTACAGAAAGGAGTCAAAGGTTATCTATTCTGCACAGAAGCTAATTTAGGACTATTTGTACAGTATAGGATAGGTCTATTAATATTTTTAATTACTTGCATTTACTCACAGTGATTAAACATTATTTTTGTCTTTCATTTTCTATAGGATACTGAGGTCTGCACTCACTCAACCACAGAGAAAACTCAGTCTGAACTGAAATATTCTGCTCTCCCATTAATAATGGGGTTTCACTTTCTTTTTCCACACTTAAGACTACATTCTGTTTAGTTCCTGGGTAAATTCAATCTGATATATTAAGGTCTTTCAGACTTCATGACATTTTTTAGCCTCCATTCAATAAACCTTGAATTCATGCCCAGTTCAGGGTGTTCTCAGAGAAACTTTCCAGCTTGGGTTTTAGTTCAAAAGACTTGAGGCATAATGTTTTTCAAAGGGGTCTCTGCTTCGTTTCCATCCCTAAAAGGAGGGTCAAGAGAAGGCTTATACATGTATATGAATAACAAGTCCCTGTAGGGCGAAAAGTGGACTGTCCTTAGCTATGTTACCATTGCACCCAAAAATACTCATTAGGAGACAGATTCCATTATGCCAGGCACAGTGCAAATGAAGAGCAAAAATGCAGCTTTTTTCAACTACTTTGTAGGTAGTTTCAGCTATTATCTTATGATAATATGTGATACCTGTGCATTGTACTATAGGAAAAGTTCAACTGCATTAGGTGTTGGCTAATTATCACAAAACTTCTCATTCAAAGTAGCTGTAATGCAATTTATTTTCTTTAACAGCAACCAATAAGTGCTGAATTATCATTTACCCTAAAGGTCTACCATAAAAGCGAAGTGATCCCTAAGTTTGAACTTGTCTTATAGAATAGCCTGGCATGTATTTCTGTGAAGTCTTTCACCTCGTTTAAATTTAGTCTTTGTGATTATCTGAAATTTAAGCTGAGTGGTAGAGGAATTCATTCCACTGTTTTACTGCAGGTCTTATCAGATACATTACATCTCTTACAAAACTGTTCAGTTTTTCACCTTCATTCCCACAGCAGACCTTTCATTTCTAAACACCAAAAAGCACCAAAATGGGTTTAGAATTGGCCTGGAACATCTTGCATTGCTCTATGACATTTCTGTCACAAATTAGTTTACTTAAGATGGCAGCCAGCAACAGCAGGCTCAGAAAAAAATAGATTAGTGATACCTTCATAGACACTGAACTTCTGGCCTGAGCAAATACCCCTTTTCTAAAATACTGTGGTAGCTTTTATTACTCACATCAATGTAATATGTGAAATAATATCTCAAATATACTAAATCAGAGACACAAAATTCTTACTTATATTTAAGGGTTGACATTACTTCATTTTTACTGAGACAAGGATTAATGGAACACAGTGTAAATCAGCTTTGTAGTCCAATAATTTTTTTATTGCAAGGTTGTGAAAGCTGCCTTCGAACTTTTGTTTTATTTCTACGTGACACCATGTTATTCAAAAGATTTTTTTTTTTTGCGTGTGTTGTGACACTGAGTTAAAGCACAGTAACATCTCGGTTGCTTTATGATATTCAGAAGCCAACAGGGCCAGGTCTTTCTAGTCATGTCACTAAATACTGCCCTTCTCGAAACATCTGCCCCCTTTTAGGATTTTACCCTAAGATCCTTCTCTACCCTGTTCAGGTAAAGAAGGTTTTAGGCTGGAGAATAAATACAGGCTTTGGTGTTCTTGAGGCACCTTAACTTCTGGTTTCAGATTTTCTTTTTTTTTCTTTGTTTGGATTCGAACACTATCCCGTGATGGAGCACAGAAGCAGATGACAATATTTTGATTCAGAGATGTTGAGAACAATGCCAGGCCCTACTTAAGCAGGCATTTATGAGTTTTGCCACGTTGCTTTGCTGTCATTGTTCTTAAATTTACTGATTCAAAGTCAATCCAGAATCTGTAATATTCTGAATGACTATATGGCAACTTTCCAACAGTGCTAGTTTGAAGCAAAGAAAGGCAAGATCTGTTGGGAAAGGTAAAAGCCTTTACTTGGAAATCTTGAAATTGATTTCCTGTAAACAAAGAGGCAAACAAAAAAAATTTTAGGCCTTTGGAGGATGTCCCCTGTCTTTTTTTCAGAGTTGAATATCCCAAAGTTTAGCCCCCAAACAGGAGGCAACTTTGTCTTCGGCTTTATAAATATCTCATCACTGGAGGTGAACAAGTGGCAGATGTTATCTTTGCAGAAGTGACACGCTATCTAAATGTGGATGTAGATATACAAGTATTTATCTGACCTTGTTCCTACAGTGTCTGAATACTACATTGCCTTTAAAGAATATGTCTTCCTAGCATCTCTGTGAGATGAAACAGGCAGCTTTGCATACTTTACAGCAGGGACACTAGCACATGGGGCCCCATGGCCTCATTGCAAGCCTTTAAAGGCATTGAGGTAATTGGAAACAGCCAGCACTGGGACTAAGAGGGAATTTAGGTCAGGTGAATCTGTGCCTTGCCTAACCGAGAGATTGTACAGGTTTTGAAACATGGGGACATTACAGCAGCAGAGCATTTGCACAGATGTAGCCATACCAGTAAAACGTGTGCCTTATGCAAACAGTCTCTCCAAAGCCAAACAAGGCACAGCAATAAAAGCTGGCAGAAGCCTCTGGCCTGTATACAATTTTGCTGTGTGATTTTCTTTGCCTCCTAACCAAGCAGCAGAGTTATATCAACATCTCATTGTCCTCGGGACAGCTGTTCCAGTGTTATGGACAGGCTGCTCTGGGGCCAGCTGTGCAGTGGGAGGATGCCCTGCCCCAGCTGCTGAGATGGCAGGCACCTTGCTGTTGGGACAGGAGAAGGTACTTTCGGTAGGAAGCAGCTGGTTTTCTCAAACCTTACTCTGAGCAGAGCCTTCATGTTTTGGCCTAGATCAAACACAATATTTCCAAGGACTCAAAGGCGGGTGTCCATCTCTCAGCACACACACCAGTCGAGACTTTTCAGTGCTCTGGATATGTTTCAGGCTCCAGCCTTATCAAACTAGCAAAGTGTTCCTCTCCAAAACTAGTACTGTACTGCCAGATGTCTTGGAAGAGTTCTAATAGCACTTCACTTAGTTTTTTTAAGGTATAATGTTTGTCTTAATTTATTACTTTTTTTTGCAAATGTTAATGAGGGACATATTTCTGCATATTAAACATGTAGTGGCCCAGCTACAAGGGATGAGCAATGCTTACACATGATATGCAAATACTTATAAAAAACAGACATTAGACATACAAATGATAAGATTATTAAAGTAGAACTTGCTGTAACTTATTGGGAGTGTATTACTGTGTGCTTAGAAAATGCCTGTGCCATAACCCTCTTGGCAGCTATGACCTGGCATCCATCAGAGAGTACAACGCTTCCTTGCAGTCCCTGCTCAGCTGTGCCTAAAAACAGAGCTGCAGCTCCTGAATGTGAAACTTATAAAGCGAGTGGTTGCATCTCCATCAGCTCTCTAGACTATTTCTTCTGATTTCCATGGGACAAGTCAAACCTTCAGGACTCACAGACATTTAGTTAAAGAAATTAAAACAGCTCATGAAAGACAGGATTGTATAAACAGAGTCTGAAGGCGCTCTGTTTGAAATCAGGCCAAAGCAAACGCTGCGGCCAGCTCTTCCTTTCCCTTCGGTTGCCTCCCCCCCTCAGCGCCCTGCAAGGGACACCTTAGTCAGACGGCTTCCTGACCTCCCCTGCACCCCTTTCTGACCCCCAGCTGCTCCGCTGGTTCTAATTGCAGAAGGCCAACGTGAGGTCCTTCAGCATGTACTTCTGCGGCATCTCTCCATTTCTTCTGCTGGATACATTTAAGGGCCTGCTCGATCAGCTGCTGGACATGCCCCTCCACCTCTTGTCCTGTGAGCCCGTTGGGGAGGGGACTCCATCAGCCATCGTCTTTCAGATGTGCATGCAAGATCCAAAAATGGTTCCTGGGGGAAAGGATATTTTACTTCTCAAGGATAACTTTTGTTGATTTTCGGTAATGCTAACAAAATAACAAAAGACTGAACGTGTTTGAACACATTTTGTGTTAGACAATGAAACATAATCGGTCTGGTGACATTTGAATTTTTTGACAGCTACTAGAGGTTTAAAAGTATTAAAAAATCAGTTGCAAAATGGCTTTTATCAAAGTAGGACAAACAAGCCTCCTTAATTGAAAAGAAAAGAACAGAGAAACAAAGAAAAGGTAAAGCTCATACCACCCACCTCCATAAGCAATTCCTTTGAAGCTGATCATAACCCAGGAGCTAGGTTATAGGTGTGAATATAGTATCTGATAGTAAGTGCAGATTTCCCATCCTAAGATTGGAGGGGGCACTAGGGTGATTGATTCAATGAGATTTAAAATGAGATTACATGGTCTGTTGTGTGTTAGGGCTGGAGGATTTCTCTTTTAGACTGCCTAGCAATAGTTTTAAATTCAGCTTTCATATGGTGGCTATAGATTTCTGGTCTTTTTATTTCTTGGCAGTATTCACCTAATCAATTCCTAATGAGCAAAAATTATACTTAATGTCATAACCAAAGGGATTCAAGATCCTGTGGGCAAAACTGTTGATCCTGTGGAGGATCTGAATAATAAAATCTCATGACTTACAAGGGAAATTGAGCAGTCTAACCACATAGAAATCTGATCTTCTAAAAGTATTTTTTGCTGAATGACTTTATGTCATTATCCAGGAACACAGAGGCATGACATACCAGCTTTGTTTTCGAGCTCCTAGTTCACCACTCACAATATTAAATCTATTTAACCAGCATCTATAATGGTTATGGCTGCAAAGAAAAAGGCCAATGTCTGAGCAGAGTAACAGGTGCAGAGCACCTGGAACAGTATCTCGAGGACCAGTGAACTGCCTTATTCATCCCAGTAAGCCCAAGGTGTAGTTTTATGATACAGCTGAGCCACTCTACATGCAAACCACTCACTAACTGGTCTTGCTCTCCTCCTCTACCACTTCCTTTGAGGCAGTGGCTGCTTGAACACAGAGTAAGGCACATCAGGGAAATGGCACAGAAGAAAAGTTGCCTTCCAACCCATCTCTACCCCCTAAAAGAGGGAAGAAAGAAAGAAAATATTATTTTCCATGAACTGAGAGGATGAGGATAAACAGCTTTGAAATCTGTAGCCTGCAAGTGGAAGAATCTGGCAAGTTATTCCTCTCCTTAGGTCAGGCTCCATATATGATTAAAAACCTTCTATTCATAAATACTAGTTACCTTGTTAAAGACTCCTGAGCAAGCTCCCATTGTGCCAACATACCTCCGCTGCACTGGACCAGGTCCCAGAAACCCATTAAGCACGGTAGGATTTTGGTGTTCCCAGCCCCAGGAGCCTGCCCAGAGTGAGCAGCCCTGGACGGAGGGGAAGAGGGATGCAGCTGCCAGCAGGACCATGCTGACATGGGACCTCACTTGGGACTTTGCTTCCTTCTGGGCTGGCATGGAGGTTGCTATGCTGCAAGGGCATTTTGGGGTTGACTCACTGGACAGTGCAGTTCCCTGAGGGCCTTACACCCATGATCTCCTCCGTCTCCCCAGCCGAGGGTGCCCACCACTCTGCTGGGGAAATACTCATGCTCATTCCCATATTCACCCAGTCACAAGATGCATGAGCTGGGAGAAAGGACTGGGCAGGACTGGATGGGACTGAATTGGATTGGATAGCTCTTTTTGGCAGCCTTAGATGGGCTTAAGCCCATGAGAAATCTCTAATGTGCACAGGTGTGTGTTCATGGTATAACTATGCCAGCAACACTTTCTAGACTGGCCTGGACTGTTTACTGACAACTGTCTTCCAATGTGGTGTCCTATGTTGCTGTCATTTAGGAGACTGATTGCCCCTATCTGCTTGAGACCCAAAGCCAATGGGCCAACAGAGTCCCTGGACCAGAGTCCTATGAGAGTAGGGTGTGTACACCTTCCATCTATCTCATTTCAGAGTCTTACATGGGCAGAAAATGGGAGGGGTCCACTATTTGCCCCCTAACTTACCCTCCTAGCTATCTGATAGGAAAGTTTTGCTGTTAAGCTCAGTTATAATCAGAATCAATGCCTCGCCAAATAATAGACTTACTTGTCTCAGTTACAAAATTTCCTATTTCATCTAGTGACTCCACCACAGCATCTTCAGGAAATCAAATGCTGAATGAGAAGCAGCTGGCATGAGCTGAATCTGGCAGGAATGCACTGATTCTGGTCAAGACTGAAAAAGAGAAATGCTTCAAAAAGTATGTGGTACATAAACGCTATCTTCCCTTGCCTCTATCTTTGCTCATGTCAGCACACAGGTCCTAAATCATGCTAATCCCATCATCAAGTTTAGAATATCCTTGGAGCATCAGCAAAATATGCTTTTGACATTCCTTGCAAGCAAAGATCTGATCTCAAACTGTTTCATCGTTCTTGATGCTACAAAAATGGGGGCAGTGGTGAGGAGCCTCATTCTGGAAGAAAAATGCAGCCTACCTGTGCTGGCAGCTGCAGATGTCCCTGCTGTTCAGCCATCTCTTTGTCTTACAAACACTGCTGGTCAAATTTCAAAATTTAATCTTCACATTCCATCGTTACCTCAAAATCCACCTATCTCCTTTCTCAGACTAATTATACAAGACCTAAAGAATGTATTTTTCTTATCAAAAGGAGTTTAGTTCTCGCAAGCAGACACTGTGGAGTAAAGATTTAATAGTTAAAATAGAATTCATCCACCCTTAAAGTATTCCTTATCATTTCCTTTTGGACTAAGATTTTCCCCTTTAATATTATGTGCATATTTTCATTACCATAACTCTACTTTTGCCCAAGGCAGGAAGAGAAGAAATTTCCTGAAGCACAAACAAAAAAATGAGTGCAAGTGTGATTCCCTTAAGGGAGAGGAAAAGAACAGTGAACCAGGGTTTATTTACTCACATAAATCTGAAGAAAGACATATACCTTCAATACCATAAAAATCCAGGTACCCCATAATATTTCCTATGAACAAAAAATACGAAGGCATCACATTTTGCTCTGAAGGTGGATAGTGCTTTACAGCAACATGAGACCAAGTTTGTGTTTCAGAAAATGTGAGACCAATTTTGCACTAAGTTGGTGTAAAACAATGGGCTATGACGGTAGATAGCCACTATGACAGCATACCTTGGCTTCTTTACAAACAGTAGTCTGCATTTTACTTCTTTTTGAAAGGAAGACGCATTACCAGTTTATATGTGTTTTCTGGCCTATGCTGTATGAATTAACTAGTTTCTGTGAAAACATGCTTACCTCTTCTCCAGAAAAGCAAAGCACAGTGCAAGGAATCCATCCATCCCGGCTGTGAGTGTTGGACACCATCTAACCCACACTAATGTTTTTAAACAAAACTGACCATTGTTAGGAGCTTTTTGTGCTTTTCCTGTTGCTTGCTACTACTAAAGCAGCAGATTTCCTAATGAAGAAATCAAACTGGAATCTGACACTTCAGAGTCAGAGTAGCTTCAGAGAACAAAACTATAATGAAAACAATATCCTGCGACCAGAATTTCACATGTGTTAGCGGTTATGATCGCCGCCTTTCTCAGCGCTGCCTATCTACATAATCACAGTCTGCAAAGCGAGTTCAAAGGACTTTTCTATGTAGGATCTCGTGCTGCTTCAGCTGCAGCACCGCATATCCTCACGTGAATGCCCAGCAATTTAAAGCTAAAGAGAAGACCTTGGCTTGCTTCTGTCATAGGGAAAAGCAGAACTTGTCTTGGTGCACACAGAAAGATGGAGCAGCACTCTTCTGTTGGCTTAGCTGGTTAATTATTTTGTCAAATCAGTATTAAATACTCCAACTAATTCAAGAATTCTCTGGGTCCCAGATTGCTTGACCTGCTGTTATTTTCTTTTGCAGGTGATGCTATTCCTCTGCTGCCACAGGGAGCATCATGGGCTGAGCAGGACGTAGGCCCAATTTGATAAAACTATTCTTACATTCACTTGCTGATACAACTCTGTTATTTACACCAGGGATGAACACTTGGCTCTAATCCCATAACTTACACTTTGCTGTTAACTTCAGGAGGTCCAGAATTTCACCTCAGCCCTTTAAAATCAAACAATGCTGACTGGGAATAAGTTTCAATTAAAAATTAAATATTCTAGACAAGGCTGTTAAATGAAGGAGCAGATCAGTCCTATCCTTTAAAAATCACCACTGTGAAATCAATTCTGACCCAAACTATCCCACATGAAAAAAAGTCCCTCAGATGTTTCGCTGGAAAGTTAAGTGAAGCAGACATAATAACTACCATATTTCTTCTCCAAGTCCCCTAAAATCCATTGTGCCATTACTGAAATGCTGATGGCTTGTGCTCCCTCATCTGGTTAATTCATGAATGTTTCCCAGAGCTACGCTATTGCTAATGGCTGAATTTTCTGCAGCTTGCTAATATTTTTACGTGTGCGAAGATATTTGTCTCTTCAAAAAAAAGATTGCAATAGTCATAACACTTTGCTGTGGAGAAGCAAAAAGACTGACTCTTAGGGCCCTGCATGTTATCTTGAGTTGTCTGGCAGTAGTATTGAAAGATAACAAATGAAAGCAAACATTGACTCTTCCTTCTTGTCTCCACACACTTAATTAGACTTTACCCTTACAGAACCCTATACTTTAAATAAACAACATGAACCCATAATTCTGTGCTCTCACATAGCACTTCATATGACATTGTAGTTAATTCAGGAAAATAGTGTTTTCTGCTGTGGAATTCCCTAAAGCATTTTCTTAAGTGTAATTTTCAACAGATTTTTATTATTTAAGCATTGTCGTCTCAGTGAAAGCCATTCAGCACTGACCACATGTTCTCAAATATGCAGCCTATGGAATATATTCACTGCAGTAACCCAGCGTAGGCTTAAATAGACAAGTAGCAAGCATCCCATCCACCCAGATGTGGTTCATTCGAGGTTTTACTTGGGATACCAGGAAATTCAGTTTTGTCTCTGTACCAGTTTTTTTAACAAGGAAAATTATTTGCCATTATCTTTTATTCAGTTATTTCCTATACTTATTACTCTCTCTTCTTTGCCTTCCTTTTTAGGCAAATCTAATTGAAATGTGGTAGTCCTACTTTCTGTTATTAAGTTACTCTAAAAATAAAATGCAGCTTCAGTGTGTTGTAGTGAAAATACGTAATGAAGTGTCAGCAGAAGAAATTTAATAATTCTTTTTAATTAGCATCTTTTGGGTAGATTAAAGTGCTATATGCTTTCAGTGTGAGTCCTTTAGATGCCACAAAGAAAAAGAAAAAATAGGGCTTCTAGGAAACAAACGTCTCCAGTGAACAGTTCTTCCATTATTTGTGTTTCTTTATGAATAGCCAGATATATTACAGGTGTCTTTCATGAAAAGCTGTGTTGGATTGTTTTTTCTTTTTTTTTTAGTAGGGACCTGATATTTACCTGTACTAGACAAGTAAACTGAAATAAAGTCACAGGAATCTAGTTATTCCATTTACTGATGCAAAACTGGCACAGAAAAGTGCTTTTACAAGAACAACTTGCTCATATAACTTCCACATGGAAAAAGTAAGCATCTTTTATTTTTTTTCCATATCTGAGGTAAAGGTAATATTCCACATAAATAACACAACATTTTGCTTGTAAGGGATTTGATACTGGACTTAGAGATTGAATTAAGAAAACTTCGCAGGTACAGTTGAATTCAGAGGAATGTAGCCATCTGCCAGAGACCTCTATGGAGAGGTCTTCAGAAGGGACTCAGATTCTTTTCAGAGTTTCGTGCAATGCCTTGATTCAAGGATAAGGCAGATTTGGTGCAGGAGAACAGTACAATGTCAAAGTGAATTGTGTGCAAGTTGATAAAGGAGACAAAGTAGCAGCCTTGGGAAATGAAGAATGTATTTTACCCTGGGTCTGTCGAGGCAGCGGTGATACCAGACTGGTCAGATGTGTCTCAGCTTTTGTCTGAAGCTCCTTAAGGAGACATTAGCTTCCAGCCAGCCCTGCAAAGTGAGCCAAGGCAGTGCTCAGGGTGCAAAACGTGGTCATTCATGGGGTGAAGGCCACAAAAAAATTATCCTTCAGCTCTTCACCTAAATTTCTGTCAGCATTTTTAAGGTCCATCAGTTAGAGAAAACACCTGTACAATTCTAAGCCACCCTTGCATATAGTCACGTCATAGAGTTTCCCTAATCAGAGAAAGGAAGACCAGCAGAAGTCTCAAAGAATACGCATTCCCTATGAAGTGAATGATGGAAAAAAAAAATTTCAACCAGTAGAAAAAAAATGTTTAGAGGAAATTATTTCCAAAGATGATGTCTCACAGTACCTTCTAGCAATCTTCCAGATGGAAACTTCCAAGCTTCCAGCTTCCTGGACATGGTTACAGGGCAATTTACTAATTTCCAAGTTTCAGGATCCAAGCTTGTCTAACAGCAGGAGCTGTTGCCTGTTCTACCAAAATGGGAACCCGATGAAAATCTGATAATATTGTAAAAGCTCCAACAGTTTCACAGACTTATTGCAATAAAGTATCCTATGAAGGAGCTAAAAATGAAAAAAATCTATTCCAGGCAGGTCTCTAATCTTAAAGTACAAATCCAGTGAGTAATGAAACAGTAAAGCAAAGCTTTATCTAAAATTTATAAGTTTGGGGAAGTTAATAATTTATCTCATATACTTTAAATGTTATGGTAGCATCCACTGATAGACTGCTTCTCTGAAGCAATTTTCTGAAGGAAGTGGAGATGAAATGTGTATAAATAAGAAAGATACATGTGACTACTCTCCCTGTGAGGTAAATAGAGAATTTGCATCCACCCCTTTGTCAGGTGAACTTTTGCTAATCCAGTAACAAAACTGAAACATGCCAACAGAAACCTCAAGAAGCAGACTCTGATGCAGAGAATTACCTTGCATTTAAAATGCTTCATATTCACCTAAAAGAAGGAATACAGGATTTACAACAGAAAATTGTTCCTACCCCTCTTTACCATAGGAAGATCCTAAATCTCCCCTTTCATCATTCTGCTCACTGGTCTCTGTCACTGAGTGCAAGACAATGAAGATTTATTTCTCAAGCTCCCAAGTAATTATAAAGTAAGATAATTTCCAGAGACTGGAGGAAGTGCTGTGAAAAGTCATTTCTCCAGTACCATAGAAAAAATTTTTCTGGTAGCACAGAAATCACTGGAAAAACTGGGTAAATGTGCTGGACTATAAATAAAAATACAAATCAGGCTTATATGGGAAATGTTGACCCAATTCAAGCAACACATTTTGAAGTACTTTTACTGGAAATACACAGCAGGGCTCCATATGGACTTTGCAGGAGATAATTGTTTGGACTGGTAGTCTTATCATTAGAAAACTTATTTTGCGAGGTTTATGGCACTTCAAAAGATACAACTGTCTCTTTACTTGGTGTTGGATATATAACTCCAGCCTGAGCAGTCATCTCATCCAGAATTCACATAGTTTCTGGGAAATGCAGCCAATACTAAAGGAAATCACAGGTCACAACATTTCTAAATTGACCTTTGGAGACAGCAATTTTTTTACAACGAGATGATATTTAGAATTTCCTGGCTCATTTGAAGGAAATTTGCATGGTGTCTATGTAAGCATTAGGTTGAATTAAGTTCTGTTTTCTTAATTCTGTAGCTAGCCAATAGATATCATTCAGTCTCAGTGGAAATGGGATATGACAGTTTTCATCTGGTGAAACTATAAACAGCATTGTTGAAGGAAACAGATCTCTCCTTTCAAGAAGACAAAGAGAGGGAAGTGTATCTGGCTTTGGCTTAAGCCGTGGCTATGAAGAGGGCTGTTTTCTCTCTGAAGTGCTGTGTGTACCTCCCTGGTTTCAAGTAGGCTGTAAACATGTTTAAGGTTGGAGACAACAGTCCTGGGATTGTAAGTGAGAGAAGGTTGTCCTGGAGGCAACCAACAGCAATGACTGAGTATTTAAGTGAAGGAATGGAGGGCATAAAGCTAAAAATGGCCCGCCAGCCCTTAACATGTAGCTAGACATGTCTTTCTGGAAATTTTAAACTTGCCCTTGCTTTCCTCTTGGTTCTAGGGAAGGAGACTGTATTAGGGAGGGGGGAAGGTGCCTGAGAAAAATGTGAAACCTATGAAGAGACAGCTGAAATCAGTTTTCTGCACTAGCCTTTGATTAGCTGTTCTCCAGCTCTAAACCCCTGAAGCTAAAAGAACTAAAAAAACCCAGCCATAAACAATGAATGCTTTGAATTAGCTTCTCTTTGTATGTCATGCAAAAGGAGAAGAGTGACGTGCCCGCAGTGAATAGCCACACAGAAGGTCAACCGGAATGTGCAACAAAATCCAAGGGTAGAAACTAATAACTATAAGCGTCTTTGGGACTCTTAAGAAAAGACACATTAAAATCAACATGTCTGTTCATTAGGCAAGTAAAATATTTGTTAATAGCCACAATGTAAACCTACCTGAACATATGGTGGTGCTGGGGGCTCCAAACTCTGTCCCCATGCAGCCCAACACTTCTGACCCATTTCCTTCACCATTCAGCCTACCCTAGGATCACGTCTCACTGCTCAGGGATGCAAGGAGACAACAGATCTAGAGGAAAGTACGCATATCTAATACGGGAAATTCAATCCATCCAAAAGCAGATTTTGTTCTTCAAAACACCAGTAAAGCCTCAAAACAGCAGGTGAATATCTGCTTCAACTAGGCATGAAAAAAGATCTTACTGGTTGATAACAAGCTCTCCATTCTGAAGAAATCATTCACACACTGAAATCAGTCTTGTTCTGAAAGCCATTCAAACAGGCCTGTAAAAATCCAGTCTTCAATTCCACAAGCAGACTTTTCACACGGTTTGTTTATTTAAACAAAAAGATCAAGGTAGATGCTTGCAAGCGAGCTAGTGGAGAATTTTTTTTTAATAAAAAAGGAAGCATTTACACCAGGATGGTAGGACAAGAGCTTAAAGACATAAACCACACAAATCTTAGAAAAAATTAATTATTTTTGCTAGAAATAACCTGTTCCAAGTCTTGGTTGTGAGAACGAGGTATTATGAGGATTAATTATGAGGCAAGCAATATTTTTTTTTACCATTTTGAATAATCATTTAACTATCCACCATTATTTTTCCCTAAGTTTTCTGTTTCTGATTTTCTTTCAGTTAATAATTTATATTACAGATATTACAGACAATTTGGTGCCCCAGAGAGATTTCTTAACACCAGCAATTATGACTAAAAGCAGTAACTTCTTCATAACCCCTTTTTACATAAATTTCTTTAAAATGTAAAGGAGAAAAATATGAACTGAAAAGATTTTACAAGTTGCTCAGGAGATGTTGGCAGTACCAGCTTCTGGGAGCCCAGAGGGTAAGTGTTTAAAAAAGAGAAATAATATGACCAGTGAAGCAGTATTTACTGCTACAAAACCCCATCTTCATTTACTACACATCCTGTTGCATTAACATAACTAAAGCTAATCCCAACCTAACAATGAAAGGAAATCTAGGAGAGATGAAAGAAAAGCCAGCTCTTAGCTCTTCATCACTAACCCTACTTGTAGGGTTTTGCTTCTCCTCAAAATTTTAAAATTCACAAACATTTATCACTTTGCAATTCCAGGATGATCTCCCTTCTTCAGAGTGGAAAAGTATATTATA
>VZTO01012932.1:72883-107468 GCA_013400615.1 Syrrhaptes paradoxus | reverse complement strand
AAAGCATATATGCAGCTGACATTTTCCCTGTGCATGCACATGTTTACAAAGATCTCTGTCTCCAAAGGTTTCTTTGTGTCTTAAGAATCTATTACTAAAGGGTAGTTGGCAAGTACAGACCATTTACTTTCAGGTATGAAGAAGGAAATGTGTATTCAGTGTTTGCACTTACAAGATTATCAATGGAAAGCAGGGAAAACCTGGTTGTACAAGGAAACTTGTTTATTCACTGCTAAGATATTTTTCTTTTGTCAGCCCTGACTCTTTTTTGGTAAAGGATTTTTTTCTATAACAATACTACTACAGAACAATATAGTAGATGTTTCCTGCCATCCCCAAAAGCTAGATATTTCCCTGTGTTCCACTTACACATGCCACTAATTTCAGTGGCATGTGTTAGAAATAGCTATAATACCAATGTTATAAAATGAATACGGCCAGGGAGAATGTGCACAAGAGACACAGCAGCTACTGTATTTTCCCAGTGTGTTCTGTATTATAAGTGCTGGACCCTTTCCATTTTAAAACCTATTTTCTGTTGCCCAGTTTCAGCCATGTTAAATTGAAATTTTCCATGCCAGGGTTCCGACCCAAGACAGTTCAGGGGAGAACATTTTCAGCTCTACTTGTTCGATAATTTCCAAGAGTCATCTAAAGGATCCTGGTCGTTCTCTCTTTAAACAGGTCCTGTGTTTCTGGACTTTGAAGCAAGTACTTTGTCAGGATGGTTATTCTGTCCATTATGTGCTAGAGGAAATGAAGCCGATGTGGAAAGGAGAGAGGATGGGAGAAGATGAGGGATGGAAAAAGAGAATACACAGGTGTTTGGCTTGAGGATGGTGGAAGCAGTCCTTCTCCCTCCTAAGGCTGGATATTGAAGTGTTATAGGATGGAGAACACTAAAACTGGAGGAGAAACTGCAGGAGGGAGAACTTGGGAAGGAGCACATGAGAGCAGCTGAGGAGCACAGAGTGTGCTGATACCCGATTGGGAGCACTAGGGGGAAAATTTAAGATGGCAGGCCTGGAAGGATTGGCTGGGTAAGAAGAATTATACTGGCAGTTGGAAAAAAGGGGAGGAAGATACAAAGCTAAGGAAGAGACAGGCCTGGCACAGAAACAGATGAGAGGAGAAAAATAGAGCAGAAGGTCAGACTTGGGGGTGGAAGGAAGCATCAGAAAAACCTATGCCTCACCCGAAAAAAAAAATTGCTGCCCTTTAAAACAATGTTTTTGTCAAGTGAAGGACTCAAATGCTAGAAATTTTCAGACTAAGGCTGCCTGTGTAACCCTAGCTCAGTCTTCTTTGGGGTATTTTTATCACAGCCCTCACTCAGATTAACAACTGTTTGCTTTCATGACAGCTCATCATTACAAGGAACTGAACAAGCCACAGTCTACTTTGCTAGCAGAACAAACAGACAAAATCAGATGTCTGAATTTCTTTGAGCTTTAGTTAGTCTCCTGCACAATGGTACCTGTTTCAAAATGTACCCAATACCATCTGTATCAGAAGATAGATGTTAATTTTCAAAAGACATCAACAAGGGATATGAAATATTATGATTACCCATGTGCAGCAAAGAGAACACAAAGAGGAGATAATGTTGGTGAAAACATTTATTCAAAGAGTAAAAGTAACAGAGAAACAGGCATTAGAGAGTTCATTGCAAAGAAAATGCTACAGTACACTCTAGGTAAGTATAAGTCATCAATAGCATCATTCTTTCCTGAAAAGTATATACTAGCAAACAACCTGTATCAAACAACAAATTAGCAAGCAGCACAGCGGAAGCCAGGAAGAAGCATACCACAGGGAGATCTATTTGAGGGCAAAATGTAACTGTGATTTATGTTGGAAGTAGGCAAAAAAACCAAACCAAACCAAAACAACCAACCAACCAAAAAAAAACCACAAAAAAAACCCCCTCCAAAAAACAACTCTTGGAGAGATAGGAAAATTTAACAGGCTACAGAAAAGCACAAAGAAAATATTTTAAAGCATTAGGAATATTTAATATTTGCATCAGTAGCCTATCTGTTGGGACCGTCAGGATTTGGGGCCACTATACAATCAAAAGAGAAAGTCTAGTCAGGAAATCCCAACATAAAACATTATGGCCAGAAGTTAAAGGGAGTATGGGGAAGTACTAACAGTGAAGATTCAGGAGAAGAAAGTGTAAATTAACTTTTCTTCAATCGTTCCTAGTCCAATTCACTATACTTGCACTCACAGTGGAGCAAATAAATGCAGATGCTACCAACAGTGCTGTTTTCTCCCTTATAAATTCAACAAAACTCTTCAGTTAGGATTCTGCCCAAGTATTAGTGCTCTTTAACACTCGAAGGCAGCCTATTTCAATACAGGGAAAATACATGAATTTCTGAAATAGTCTGTCTTACTTCCTAGAAGCTTTTAAAACTTTCTAAATCCTATTGTCAATGGTGACTGAAGTACTTAGAAGCTCCCTTTCCCATGGCCGCCTCAGTTTCTTCTGATAGATAGCAAGACTTTGGAGGATTAATGTGTTTTTAAATCCACTTTTTCTTTATCAAGCAGCCAGAAGAACCAGAAAAGGTGCAGTGAAACGTTATCCTATCTTTTAATAAAGTTCATTCTCCAGCTTTTTTAATTTAATGGAAAAAAACTTCATTTAAGGGTACCTATTGAGAAAGAATTACAGTCAGAAACGATGTTCAGCTTCCATTGAACTCTTTTGATGCCCCCTGCAGGCTATGCTGGATAGGAAGCCTACATNTACAAAACCAAACCAAACACAAAACCCAGACCACTACCTAGCTGACGGAGCAATGCAGCATGGAGATGTGTAACACCAAATACGGGGGTAAAATAGGAGGTGCCCATGGTACGTGAGACTCGAAAGACTCTGCTCCATCCCTGGAGGCACAAGAAGCTTTGCTGTTTTCTAGCCTCAGGATACCAGTTTGTCAAATGCTTTTGTATCCATATGACAGTGACTCATACAGATGAGCAAACTTCTGAAATGAGTCAATGGCAGGGCTAGTGTGGAGCCAGTCACCTTTGAGAAGCTGAAGGCTTCTCATTGAGGTGGTTTCTCCCTACTATATGCCCTCCAAGACTTCATAATACCTGCCTGAGAGTCAGTCATTGCTGGGCTCTCCTCTCCAACTTGGTGCAGAGTATCAGGATCCTTGGGGATGAATGTGATAAAACTGCACTAGCTGGTTATTTTTCATTATTTTCATTTTTTACCTTGGAGACTGCACACAGTATACATTTCTCATAAGGGATCTATTTTGCTAGCAGTTTGGAAAAGGCTGGCTTTCTGAGATGAAATATTCTACTTCAGTACTCAGGAGGAAGGAAAAACTGTAATCACACATCATTAAATGAATCACCCCGCTACCCTAGCAGAATGTAACAGGATACAGTGTACTGTGAAAAGCTGCTTTAGAAAGTTAAAATGACTCTTTCTTTAAAAAACAGGATCAATCACCCATCAATTTTTGGATAAAAGATACATAAGACCTCGAATGCATGAGGCAAATACGGTGGGATAATTCCCAGCTAAAGAATATTAAGGGGATGGATGAAAGAAGAAACAGAAGACAGAAATTTCTAAAGGATGTTTGTGAGATGAGTTGCAGGGAAGAGAATAGCACTGAGAACAGATAATTAGCAGTAGAAAATTAGTACAAAGAAATGTAAGGTTCTCATAATCTTTTTGTTCCTGCTCTCATCTGTTCTTTTAGGAAAAAAAAAAAAAGGCCTCTGAGACAGGTCATCAAAGTTTGACGAATGCACACAAGCTGATCTGGGATCATTCTGGACCTCTTAAATTAACTTGCAGCCATTTGGAGCCAACATGCAGCTGGTGAGAATATGATGGGGTAGGAGAGAAAGGACACAAGGTGCAAGTGAGCCTCTAGAGGAATCACTGCTATTATCTGGTCTCCATTACACAGATGTTAACTCTGAGCTCCTCTGTGTGCTTGTTAGATAGCTAGTGTCTAAGGTATAGTGCTTTTCTTCTGAAATGTCATCTTCCTATTGTAAACAGTGAAAGCACTGCCATGCTGAGGTTTGGAGGTCAGTTGTTTTGTTTCATAGAGTTTATCTCTGCCAGCCTCTTGCATGATAACTGTGCCTTGGCAGAGAGTACTCAGAAGAGATTGCTGTTTCCAGTCTTGCTCAGTTTAAGAAGACCAGAATGACTTTTCACATTTATTCCTTGGAGGGGACCAACCAAACTTAATTTCCTTCCCAAAGAGTGGGAGGAAATTAAAACAAGTGTTTAAAAGGAGTGGAGTATATGCTCAAAACCTTCATGAGAAAGTCATTTTTAGTTAACACACACACACACTATTGTGATAAAGCTTTCAAGGAATCATCTATTTTATTCATACCTGAAAAATCAAAATATTTACAATGTGAAGCACTTCTTTGTACAAAACATTGTTCACCTGAAGAATTTTTCTGATTTATTCTGCTAACTGAGGTGACGGTGCTGATTCAGACTTCTTCACACCATGAAAAAGTTTCTGGGTGAGGAAGAGCCCTGGTTTCAGCTGGCAGTACCAGGCAGTTGTTCAGCTGAAACCAGGGTGCCAGTGGGAAGACACAGGCCATTCAGTTTAGTGGAACTGTCATTACAAGGCATAAACCGACAGACAGAGATTTCTTACCCATGATGAATGGAAGGAGAAGAATAAGAAGGGGATAGACCAACATCATGCATCCTATTCCCCAAGCACATATTAACATTTAGGCATCCACACTTAAAGAAGCTGATCCTTTCTTTACAGACTCTGAAGAAATGGAGAATACAGGAAAATACACATCATCAGCATCTTAATTTAGGGTAAGTGTCGTGAAGACTTTGATTCCTGCTCCAGTCTGTGCACTGCCCAGCCCAGTGTGCAGTACAAGAGTTGCATAGTGGGATCCAGTCAATACCTCCCCTGGAGAAAGCATGATCCAGGAAAGGTTCTGTCCCTCAAGCACATCACTGGACCACTCCGGTTACCCTCCTTACCTGACCGAGCTCTGAGTGAGCACACGTGAGTCAAGGTCTGGAAGGGAAATAATTTTCCCTTAAAACAGAACGTGTAAAATAGGAGGGTGGTTAAAGGGGAAGATAATTTAGCTTACTAACGATCTTGTTTCTTCTGGCATGAGGCATTTCACTTGAACTAGTTTTATAGGATCCTGGGGTTTGCTAGATATTGAGTAATAATTTGGAAAATGTAAGCACTTTTTAACTTGCTATAAGAGAGGATGAAAATGAAAACCTCTTTGGTTAACGCAAAATGTAACTTGATTTTGTTTTCCAATTTTTCAGAAAATTTTTAGAGCACAGGTCTCATGTTTCCAAGAATTCCTTTAAAAAATAATTTCCTAACTGTGCATTCAATAATATTTCAAGCACCAGCACAGTTAATGAACTCTGCTGTTGCCTTATGAGCAGTACATTGGGCTATATCATTGCAGTCTCATTTAATCTCTTGCTTTGATTCCGAATTCTTGCAGCTTCAGAAATTGGCAGTGACAGGGCCTCGAGATCCCTAGTGAAGACTAGGCAAGGAGTCTATAAAGTTGTTTTCAGTGTGTTGCCATTTTCAAAAGAAGGGGCAAGCAAGAGCAGCTGCCCTGGATCGCCTCTTGATGACTTGCAATCCTTGATCTCTTTGAACACAGACCACTGCTGACTTCTAAGGTCCCTCGCCAGCTCAGCAAAACATGCAGAGCTGTCATTTAATCATCCAAGGTAGGAAAATGTATCACAGATTTGAGAAAAGAAAGGAATTTGCTGCTGTGTTTACTTTGCTTTGCTCAATGGTATATCATGTCATTGCATTTTATCCCCATCTTAACACAGTATGAAGAATCCTCTGGGCACCCTTTATCTAATATCTCCTGCAGAACAAATTGCTTTCACTTCTTTAAGTTGTTCTCACTTTCACAGTAATACAGCAGAGGAAAAGAAAGTTTCTGATGACTTAGGGCAGGAAGCAGATAATGTGCTCTCCTGGCATCACTGAAGGAAAAGCGGAAATCTTTCATAAACACATTTCTAAAACGCAAGATCAGAAACAGTACATTGCAACTTCAGAAAGGCCCCAGCTACAAAGTTTGCATTTATGTCCCAAACTTCATAAACTTTGGAATTGTTCAGCTCTCAGATACAGATCTAAGGCTGCTTTTCCATGATCTTACAAGCTAATTCTGAATTTTAAAACCAGCACTTCTAAAAAGTTTTATGTGTTGAGGTCATAATTGTTTCCCAAACAATGGGAAACAAAAAGAAAAAAAAAAAAAAGCAGCAAAGACTACAAAGGCTTCAAGCTATTCAGGTTAGAGGTCTTTTTCTTCTGTGTATGCAATGCCCTACAAACCTCTGCTCAGGACTTTGAGACTGCAGGAAGAATACTGAAGGAATATTTCAGCTAGAAAAAAATCTCCCAGGAAAAGCCCCGTGGACTTTGTAAGACCAAAACATTTTTCAAATGTATGTTGGTTTCAAATAAATATTCACCTGGTACAGCAAAATAAGGTCCATCATTTTGACATTATCAAACGAAAAGTCTAAACACAGTTTCATCCAAACCCGATACAGTTTTTCTGACTGTTCAAGAACTTCCAGCAAATGAAAGAAAAGACATATTTTGTGGAACTTGGCTTCAGATGTTATTCCAATAAAGAACAGATAATAAACTTTCCTTGAGGCCTTCTGACATTAGATTTTGTAGAGGAAAAGAAGGAAGGATTTTTCCTAAGTTCATTTACATTTTTACAAGGATCTAAACAGTACAACACTGCAATAAGATACCAGGCCCTGTAGAAGGTCCAACATTTTCACAGCTCAGGGTTCAGGAAAAATAGTCCACAGATGGATGTAGTTCCACAACAACATGTGAGCAAAGCTGGCAATAAAAAATACAACCTGCTGTTCATTTGAAGACAGGATTTGTGGCGAGGTACAGCTGTTTGAGCTAAAACACTGCAAAATAAACCAGCTAACCAACATCACAAGTTTGCACCCACACCCTAACATGTCCATTCAAGGCTTTAATTGCATTTCTAACTGAGACCAGAAAATATGCTACAGGAGGCTGGAACAAAGACCAGTTTCTGTGACTAAGAGAAAACAGACGTGTTTGCTAATTCAAAGGGCCAAGAAAACTGTGTGAGGCTGGAGAGGATGGGAAGGAAGGTGGCAATACCCTGAAAATAGCAATAATATGGCCCTGTGAATAACTGATAATCTTCTGGAGTTTGTCTGAGTCTTGGGGAAAAAAGAGAAGGAAAAGGTATTTCCTACTGCTGAAATTAAAATCTGAAAGAACTATTTGGTGAGCAAGGCCACTTGGTGGTTCCGGACACAGGATAACCCATTCAACCTCAACCCTTTTGGATCTGAATCAAGAGAGACTACCTAAGGAAGGAGATGGACTCACACAGTTGCTGTTTAAAGGACTCGTTAGTGAAAACTCCAAGCCAGCGGAAGAAAGTGCCAGATTTTACTGATTCTCCTACTTTCAGAGACTGAAACCAGTATTGCTTGTTCCCCAGGAGAGGTTCATTCTGATTTTCTCGCCCATACAAAAGGGCTACAACAGGCAGCACTCCATGCTCTAAAAGAGGTTACAAGTGAGTATTTAAGTAAGAAAACAAAAGTCAAGGTTTCATCTCTTAATTCCATGGAACAAAGAGGCATCCCAAGGGAAAAAAAGAAACAGAAGATCTTCTTCACTTATCTACACTCTAGTTTACTGAAAATCTTCACAATTTTACAAAATATTGTAGATAAAGCCTCATTCATACAAAGGCTGAAATCTATTACAAGCAAAACTGTTTCTTTCATGTTGTTCTTTATAGATTATGATATAGGCCTAGACAGGTTAGACAGAGGCCTTGGTTAATTAGTGGATTAATTTGGGTTCAGCAGTGATGTTGGAACAGAGCTGGTTTGTGTTTCATTACCTATTGCAGTATTCATTTGGACTGTAAAGGCTGTGGCAGAAGTAAGTTTGTGGTTACACCTACAGGTATTTCTCAACCATAAGAAGAGGGTGAGCTTAAACTATTCCTTTGATCTGCCTTTCCATTTTTAGCCTTAAAGAAAAGCATTGCAGGAAAAAGCAGTTGAATTGCACCATTGCTAAGATCTGAGAAAAAGCTGCAGTGTATTCCTGCGTCTGGATTAGTGGAAATTATTCATTTGAAGATGATGCTAACTGTTTAATAAGCATTGTTCACTCCCTGACTTCTTTACAAGGCAGAAATCAGTGCAGAGTGCTTCATTCACCAAGCACAAGTCATTACATTTTAACTTGAGAGCACATTCTGATTTCCTGTCACAACCATTTCACAGACTGCTCTGAAAAGATATTTCATGCAAGTCAACCATGGCCTTTACCATTGGCTTAGCACTAATTGCTGTGCACAGACCATGGGAAGAAGATGCTTAAGAGCAAATTCTTGTGTTAGGACTTCTTGCAGCACAGTGGCAAGAAAGTAAGGCTGGGAATCCATCTTTTGGGATTTCAGTTGCACAAGAAAGCTTAAAGAAACCTCTGCTATATAAGCTGCTTATAGTGCTCAGAGTGATTTTGCTGACCCACTGTTTCCACGGAAGCCTGCTTTGGAAAATTAATGCTCATTGGATAATTAACTGATATTAAAGGAATTTGACAGCAAAAGGAACCAGCTGGGTTCCTCTTGACCATGGTCCCAAGATGCACCACTCTGGTTAGTGTAATTAGTAAGACGTCATTAGCCTACAGATAAGACTGCAGAACCATTTGTCCACATCATTGCCACATTGTTGAATCTCTGCTGGTGCAGTTGCATGCAGGTGATACGGATGAATGCTATCAGTTAATATTAGTTATTATGATCTCATAACAAAATCATACATGACAGGTTTGGGTTTTTTTTGGACTGAATCACTTTGACGTCATTTCAGAAAGCTAGGAATATTACATGTGAAGGCAAGGTTAAAGTTGCTTTTTTTTTCAAAAATACCTGCTATAATTTCTAGTAAATTAATATCTTTTCAGATGCTCAATAAAGTTCAAGTATTCAGTAAGAAGACTGTCTTTGCCTTCTGACAAATCCATGTAAAAACACACTGAATATGATGGAGCCAAATACTTAGTATTCTAGTCCAAATTCTTCAGATCAGAGCAGCTGCTTGCTACTCTGCTGCTAATATAATCTATTAAGCACTCTTAATCTGACAAATAAAGGACAATGGCACTGTAGTAATGGTCTTCTTATCTGCTTATAAAGACTGTAAAAGTGCTCTGAGGACTCTCCCTCTCATCACACCTCAGGGGCAGACGTACAGCTCTCCCTCCCAGAGCTCCTGGCAGCCGGGTATGCAGGACCGAAGCAGAGGCTCGGGAAAGCCATGCTTCCTGTCGGTCCGAGCACACACTGAGAGCAGCGTGCTGCATGGCTTGGCTATGCGTCAGGATCCCGCTATTGCTTTCCACTTTGATTTGTCTCTCAGAAAGACCAAACTGGCAGCATGACTTTCTTACACCAGCAATGTTAAAATTAATTTATCATGCTGATTTCAGTTAGGTTGTTAGTCACTCTGCCAGGACAGTTGTTAACCCTCAGTTATTCTTCCTGTGTAAGTTTCCCAAAAGCTTACTTTTAGACCATGCATATGTGGGTCCAGTGCTTACTTTGTTCTTCTAAGTATTTTAAAAATTCCTCCTCAGTTCAGCATGGTGATAACCGATGGAAAGCAGGTGAGCAGAAGGCTGTTTAAATGCCCCTCACCCAGCTGTGCAGAATGACTGTAATACTTGTAGCCTTCTGCAGGTAAAGGAAATGGAATGGAAAATAACACTAAACCGTGCTTTTGCAACAGTATGAGAAGGGCAATAGTTCCACTCATACAAAACCAGTCGACCTTCAGCAAACAGACTGCCTGCCACTGGGAGTTTTTCAATGGATTTAAAGGAGGAGACAGCAGGAGGCTCAGTCTTGAAAGCACAGAGTAGTGACTAGACAACCAGGGCGGCCCACAGCCTCTTCTGATATAAAATACCAGTGAGTCAGTTCTTCAATATTCTCAATTTAATCTTGCGTATGGCAACAGAGTCACCTCGCTCTGCCTTGTCCTGGGCACAGGACTCAGAAAAGCCTGGGATGGTTTTGTTTCAGGGCCTTTGCTTTTGGGGTGGCTGGGAGGTTGACAGGTGGGACTTTTACATGCACACCTGTGGAAGGACTTGCTGAAAACACAGGAGCACACTGAGGAGTGAATGAACACACCAAACCAGAAATCAGGTGCAGTACCTTGTTGTATCACTACAAGTTATAAAGCTCCTTCCTTTTAATCCCTTTAATGCTGATGTAGCCTTTTGATTTAGGAAGAAAGGATGCAGCAAGTTGATCTTCTGCTGAAGAGATGCTAACTTTTTATAAAGTCCCTCATGCAAAGTTAGGAAACAAGTGGAATTCAGATCAAAATGGGAGCCCTTGGTTCAGCAGTCTGCCTAAACACAAGCTTTCTGACATGGGTAAAATGTATGTCTAATACGTCAGCTAGATATTTTGACATCATGGTGTTTGTGTGTTGCTTGTGTTTTAACCATCTGGTAAGCACACTAATTCCTCCAGAGAAAGGAGAAACAGTGACAAGCGCGGCAGAGATTTAAGCAGTTTATATTACAGCTTTACAGCCGACCGTGAGGTCGCAGCACTGTGCTCCCGGAGCAAAGTTTGGCAGCAAGCACTACTGCATCAGAGGAGAGCAGGCACCACCCTTGCCCTCGCAGGGACCGCATTTCTTCCTCTCTTGGCAGCTGACACGGATTTGTGAGAAACACCAATACAAGGAAAATAACCCTGAGCAGACCATCCGTGGGAGGAGCCATCAGGGCTCTCAGAAGTGCTACCGCCATGTGCCGGTCTGGTTCAGTCACTGTTTCCACAACAGAGCAGGACCAAGTCACAGGAAATTGTGTGAAAGGAGTAACAGCGTGGAGAGGACACCAAAACCAACTCTATCATGGGTTAGGGGAAACCAACAAAAATAAAAGCTGGCAGGCTGTAACCAGCAGGCTGGAAGATCTGCTTTCAGAAAACAGGCAGGAAAGGTGTGAGGGAACGCAACTTCCTTTCATAATTGTTGGTTCTCCTACCTTGGCACAAAAAGAAAGCACACAGATTTTATACTCTGATTGACTCCAGGCTACTGGAAAAAAACACTTCCTTTAATTTTAGACACAACTGCTAAACAAAATTCTGCTACTCCTGCAAGAGGTGCTGGTAGGTAAACTTTCCCCTTGTTAGCTCTGGGATGCTCACAGAGGAAAGCATCAGTTAGCATGGCTGGAGAGAACACAGTCTCAACCTCTTTTTTGGCAATTAATATTTCTCTCCTTCCCTGTTAACCTCATTTAAAGTTTCTCATGAGGCAGAAGGGTCAGTCCCCTAAATAATGTCGTCCCCATCTCCCCATTCTCTTCCACTGTTGCAGCCCAGAGTTGTTTATCACATCAAACAGGTTCAGGTGTAAAGGAAGGGGCATCTAAAATCCTTCACTGTGGTTTGGCACCACTTCCAGTTAAGGTAATTTTTGGTTTTGCCAGTGTTGCTTTAAGTCAGAAATGTCACCGCAATTCAGAAAAAGCAGCCAAGTTTTTTTATAAGGTGCACCAAGATGACTAAGCTGGTGATATTCAGGTTTTCACATCTCAGAGTACAGGTGCCAGAAGAGTATTATAGAATGATCAATTTAGTGACTTTCAGAAAAAAATGTTTGGATCCTTCTTATTGCCATTAAGTGACATGTAAATGCTCCAAAGTTTTGGTGGGCAGCAAGCTGCAGTTTAGAAAAGCAATTAAATTAAATTCCTCCAGCATAGGTCTTTTGGGTGAGTGCAAACCAAAATATTGTTAAGATAGTAGGTAACAGACATTGGAAATAGTCTATCCATAAGTGACCACATAAGCCTTGTATTCCTAAAACTTTACACTTAAAGATAGTTATTTTCACTGTTCTTTTTATGTGACTATGTAGAAGGGATGGAAAGACAAGCCTGAGTGACATGCCTTACGACCACTTCTGCAAAGGTGAGGAGGGTAAGAAACTGGCATCCAGAATTTTTCTAACTTTACAGCATATGTCAAGATAAGGGCAAGCCAAAACACTTATTTATGTCAAAGTTGTTTCTCAGGAAATAACTAAGAGCAGAGGTCTTGCAAGAAGCTGCTTTAAGGAACTTCAGATTTTCTGTATCTTTCACCTACAAACAATAAGCTCACAGAGAACTCCTTGGTTTTCCAGGTGAATGACAGACTATTAACTTTTAAAATGAAATTCTGTTGATAATGGATGTGGCACAATGAAAAATGGGTAGGCATGCTGCACTGCCATCAGTTCACAGCTCTGACACAAATGCTATTCCATTCACTTCCATCCACAGTCCTAAATAATACAAAGAATCCAGCTGACAGAAACAAAATTCCTGTATAGTTAAATCCACAGCCATGGAGTTTGATACTGCACTCAAACCCCATTTATTTCCTTTGGGAAAAAGCAGTGTATGACATTTCATCATACATGTTTGTCCCTGCTAAAGTACTGCTATAATTAAGGAAAGATTTTGTGATTAAGACATGTGACTAAAAGGCAGCAGCTATAGGGCCTAAGTACAGCTGCACTACAGCTTACAGAAGTTCTGGTTTGAGTCTGCAGAATGAGGATAATTTAGTCATAACATAAAATAGGCAAGATAATGTGTATTAAAATTCATCTACAGAAATAATTCATAACTGTGCATTTACCATATGCAAACACAGAGCAAGAAGGCATATTTTATTTTATTGAAAATGTGTTTTACACATTTTAATGAATACTAAAAGCATCAAGAAGTTAAAGGCACTGCAGTGGCACTTGATTTTAAAAGTTTCTTCTAATACTGAGAGTATTTGATTTAGAAGGTGTTTTGTTTCTTTTTTATGGTGCAAGCTAGAGAAGTTTATAGTACCGCTGATAAACAACTATAAATTCAGATTGTTGAAACTTCATGTTTCAAGGTATGCTCAATAATCAGAAGGCCAATATCATCTCTGAACATGTTCCAACTGCCATTAAAGTAATTAATTGGTTTTTAGGAGAACAAAATTGTAAATCCAAGCATACCTGGTGGACAGAAAGCGAGTATAGATTAACCTGATAGTACTTAAGCATCATTTACTCTTCCATTTATCTGACAGCAGCTCTTGATGCCTTCAGGAAAGACTGAAATACTTTGCTCTTAGTGGTCACTATCAACACACATGGCCAATTGATCTTCTTGAATGAGGAGGTCCAAAAAATCATTCATAAACACAACTGGGCAGCTTTGTGTCCTCAGCAGAAACCTTAAAATCTCAATAAATGAAATTATTGTCTATTTCTGCAGCAAAATCTCCCAACTAGTTTTGAATTAAGGTCACAATAACCAAATAGTTCACCCCTCAAGGACAACTGATGATATTTGGGTTGGACTTGATGATCCTTGAGGTCTTTTCCAACCTTAATGATTCTGTGATTTGTTCTTACATGTTAATCTGTTTGAAAAAATACTGCATTTAAAAGAATAGAAAAGTACATAGACTGCTGCTTGCAGGGGCTGAGCTATGTGCATTGTCTTTGTTTTCAACTTATGAAACATATCCAATACGATAGTGAGGGTTCCAGACAAAATAGCTATGCAATGACTAAATCAAGTCATTGGCAAGAAGATGCCAACGCAGTTGTTTATTCCTAGAGCATGGAACAGACTCTGACTCCTGTACAAAGCTCTCTTTCTCTACCCTGAGCGTGTACCCACTTTCCTTTACTTAAGAAGTCACTCTGGAAAGTGGAGACCCATTGTTTATTTTAAAACTGCCCACTTTCTGTCAAGCGCCAGGATTCTTCTCTGAACAGTATCTCGAGACAGTGACATTAATGGAGAGACCCTGTGCCACCACCAGGTCAGCTGGTGTGTTGGCTTCCACACTTGTTCCAGGATATCGTTATGGTAAACACATTTGCAGCCTGTTTTGTGTCAAGAGAGACTTAGAGGCAATACTCTCCCCTTAAGCTTGTAATAGATTTGCATTCTGCTATTTATTTGCAAAGCTAATTCCACTATAACTTTCGTTGTAAAGATAGGTTTGGCTTCTATTTTATTTTTAATGCTAAACATGCTAGAAACATTTTCTTTTCAGGAAAGCTTACAATTCATTAATTTATTCTTTCACTTACAGTGGTATGAAAAAAGTGACAGGGAGCTGGGACTCAAGTGATGGTGTGGCCAGCATTAAAGTGAAGAAAAGGAAGTACATCGCTAAATAAATAGATTTAAACAGGTTAAGATTATTCTCAAGCATGGAAAATGCTTAAAAAGAGAAAATAAGACTGCACAGAACATATCTTACCTCTGTGATACTAAGACCATCACAGGGCAATTGCCTGAAAAAAAATGCAAGAGAATAGATGGGCCTGGTAAAACAAGTCCCTCATTCTAATCCCTGTAAAGCAAGTAGACAAAAATCAGTAAAACAGATCTTACACTCTGGGATAAACAGCTGGAGTTTAACAAAATGGAAGATTTAGAAGAACTTCCATTTTTTTTGGAAAATCTGGGTAGGTACTGACAGGATTCAGTTGCAGCAGAGCAAAATCAGCTTCTCTCTCTAAAATAGACACCTATTACCTGGGCAGCTGAATGGGTCTTTAAGATCCTTTGATGATACTTACAAAATCTTGATCGACTATAATGGGATCGAAGTCACTAAAACATCTAGGTGCCTAAATATAGGTGTCCCCATATTGTGGATTCCACTCACTCCAGAGTGACTTGAACAGTTCATAGCAAGTCTTCTCAGTTATACTCTCTTCAACAAGAGCAACCAAGGACATAGAAGGTATGTTAAACCCCAATTAAGCCTGAAAGACATTCAGAAATCAAATAAAGGAGCAAAAATAAATACCACAGTTTATAGTTTTTTAGCTACAAACTATAGTTTTGACTTTCAAACGCATTTTGAGATATATTATCGCAATTAGAGAGAAAAACTGAAAGAAAATCTGCAAAGTAACTGCAACTAGACATCAGAAAGATTGTATCTTATTTCAAGGTTGTAAAGACATTCTGAGGCATATTGAGTTTAGAACAAAATCAAAATTCCGATAGTTCAGGACAGCTAACTATAGTTATGAGAAAAAAAAATCAAAGTCTAAATGGTTTATGAATTGCAGGGAAAAACTATTATTTCTGTTACTAAAAACTGAAAGAAATAATACTGAAAACATGATGCTTATTCTGTATTTTGAGAAACCATTTTCTTATTACACAATTTCTTCTCTGATAATTTGATTATAATTTTTTTCTCTGATAATACTGGCTTAATTCCTGGGTCAAGTAACTTCACTGACTCCCGCTTCTTGACTCCATCTATGGCACAGGTACAAGTTCTTTGGGCTTCTTAACTTTTCTTAGATGTAGCTTGAAGTTGAGTTCACACACATTTTATGGAATAGAGTTCTTTCCAATTATTTTGCAAGAGTGTATTTACAAGAGGTTTCTAATACTAAAAAATCCCCAGTTTCTCAAGTTGTAGACATTCACCCATCTCATGCCATTTCTGAGATGGGTAGGCAGACGTTACCGACACACGATTCCTCTTCTCTTTGCAGATGCAGCTGCATCTCCAGTTCTGTCCTGGGAAGTTATAATGCTTAATCACTCTCTGCTACTGAGCAATCCATAGGGGATGCAGTTTCAAAGAAGATGGTCCAATTTGTTTGATGCCATCATGCCTCAGGGAATTACGTTTACGACTGAGTTGAATGTTAATGTTCAACATTCCATATTCTAAAAATGTCAAAAGGTCTACAAAATAATCTCTGTAGCTATTTCTTTGATGTAATGTCAAGGATAAATGTTAATAGGTCTGCTATAAATATAAGCATTTGCTCTACAAAAAACACTTCAAAGAGTACAAAATCCATCCTAGCATCTTATATATACCAAATTATGCACAATAACACCTCCTTGTATAATGACAGTATTAAATTGCAACTCAAATTCCTGTCAGTGAAAATTCATTTAGTATTTCTCACTTACAGGCATCAGAAGAAAATGAGTTAAGACAGTCCTGATACAGGCTGTGACAGCAACATTTGTCTTCCGATGCTTGTAAATAAGAAAGGAGTAAGAATTGATTGATAAAAATTTGACTCGATAAGAGTTTAGCCATTTATTAGTATGAAGCAACAGTTACTCACAGATCTAGTCTGTATAAGGCACCATACTGGGAGAAAAAGTTTTCCATCCAGCCTAAGGATGAAATCAAGTCATACCACCATACCAAAACTGATGCTCAGCCATCTACTCAACTTCTGACTGAAGCTTTTGACAATGTTTCTGATGCTAAAAGAAGTAGGATAAAGTCTTTTATTAAAAGACAAAATAATTTAAGATTAATTTAATAACTGTTGTTCTCTGTTTCCAATGCCATGAGAACAACAGTATGTGAGCTAATTTTAACATGTGGAAAGAACATTTAATTTTATCAGAAGGAAACAATGAAGAATCTAATTTATTCTCCACATGTGTGCATAACCCCCATTGATAGTAATAAGAGTTAAGAAGCCTATGGAGAGGAAAATAGGCCCCCAGATGTGGCAAAATGTTTTAAGAAAATTATCTGCAGCTTTCTAATGACCACAGAAATTATTTATTTTTCTACACCAGTGGGGAGAAAAAAAGGCTTCATATCCAGCCAGTCACGAAATGTTTCTGACTTTCCCAAGGCTATGTGAACAGTGGTACACACACACACACACACACACTCACAGATGTGTATATGGGTGGTGTCTCACAGACTCACACATGTACATCCTTCTCAGTTGTTGACACTTTCTAACCAGGCCGATCCATGGCACAGGGCTGACTGAAATCCTGCTGCTCTTCCCACTGGCTGTTGCTCCCAACAATGGAAAAAAGATAAATTTTGCTTAATTCACATATTTTTTGAATCTGAGTGTTTAACTTGCTGTTAGAGGTGGCTGACAGGACCAATAAAGGCTGGTGTACAACCTTATTTGTAAGAGGTTAGAGATTAGGAGAAAGTTTTTCACCCAAAGGGTGGTGGCACACTGGAACAGGTTGCCCAGGGAGGCCGTGGATGCCCCATCCCTGGAGGCATTCAAGGCCAGGCTGGATGTGGCTCTGAGCAGCCTGGTTTAGTGGTTGGCGGCCCTGCATATGGCGGGGGGGTTGAAACTAGCTGATCACTATGGTCCTTTTCAACCCAGGCCCTTCTATGATTCTATGATTATTTGTCCAGTGCCACATTTTGCCTTAATTCTCCTAACTCTGTTGAGTGTGGAGAGTTAATCTTGGCTAGTCACTGGAAAGTCTCCTCAGCTGCCCAGTGGCACTCCTGCAGAGTGATGTGCTTTGATGTGGTTTGACTTCACTCCTAACATTTGTACCAGTTATTTCAGTTTTCTTTTCAGGAAAAACTTCGATATATGTTGCTGGTCATTAGTAAGTCATTCCACCTAATTCTTCATTCTTCTGAGGCATTTCCTTCTGAAGACATACAAATACTTTGCTGTTTTGTGGTGGAGCTAAGCTTTCTTCTTTTTTTTTTTCTGAACTTTTTGAGAGCACAGTGCTCCTCATGTTCTTGGGCAAAACCACCATTGCTAAATGGGACCTCTCCAGAGCCTGAAAAGGTCATCTCTTTATTGGTATTCACAAAAGGAGCTTAACTGAATGACATCCAACTTTTCACAGCATTCCCTGGGTAACTGCCCAGGGTTTGAAATACTGCACTCTATGTTCTTTGTAGCCAAGAACTTGCAATCTTGAACCAAACCATCCTCAACACATTCACAGCCCCCATTCTGTCCAGCTAAGCTCATGATGTAGTAATGTTATTTACACACAGATACTTACCTATGGCTCTTTTACATCACTTTCATCCAATTTTACCTTTAATTTAATGTTTAATTTTAGAATTATATCATTTGAGGCACTCACCTCTGATAAAATTCAATAGAATTTGCATTCACTCAATGGTTTTGCATGTTTCAAAATGTCAGCATAATAATGAGAGCAGGACTTCTCAGGTTTTTTTTTTTCTTTATATATTTGTGGAATGAAAGGCAGGTTGGGCATAGGGAGCCCTGTTTACTCTCCTTTTGAGTTACAGACAATGGGATCTTTAGTCACTGATGAAAGCTCATTTGTACTCTGTTTTCCTGCTCACTTAAGCTGATTTTACATAACATGCAAAATGAGTATTCAATATTCAGTTAATTATGCACCAAATGGAGTAAGCCAAAGAATTAGCTTAATCAAGCATTCTTTTTTTTTTTTTTCTTAAAAACCCCCAACAAATCAACCCAACCAGAACAAAGCAAAGAAGAGTTAGGACAGGTGTTATGGATAGGGTCCTGGTTTGACTATCAGGAGACATTCATTCCCTTCCTGGTATTGTTGTTTACCTCTGATGCTGATTTTAAACTGGAGACTTCACTTCACCTTAGTTCACTTTGTCAGCTTTATCCATTGTCAGTCTTCCATAGTTACTTAGCAAAGCTCTGCTTATGGTATAGACCATATATATATATATATTTAGCAAACTGTCTATGGTATAGACATATTCTTTACTACATTTTAATTAACATGTTTCCTCAGTTATGCTTTTGTCTTTGCAGGCCCAATATGCCCCCAAAATCACAAATAATAGGTTTAGAAATGCAGATTTCATCAAAGTATTACTGGGAGTTCCACAGGGGGAGGCTTTTGATAATAGTGAATTTGATGAAGGTTTAGTTTTAGCTGCACTGGGACCACGACCTGACCTTCCCTTTAGGGTCAGGGCTGTCATATACTTAACATGGACCTGACTTAGAAAATGAAAAAGGGCCAACAGCCCAAATTCCAAATTGTAAGAGTTCCCATCCCTATTGCTCAGTGTCTCTACAGGTTTGTACTCTACTGTCTGCAAACAAGATAACATCACCCAGTTCCAAATGTGAGGCAAAGCTTGTTTGGTTGGTTGGTTGGTTTTTTTCCTGAGAATTTAGACAAGAATTAGTTGCAGCATACAGGCAGTTTTATTTCTAACATTTTGGTAGAACTCCATCATATCATCCCTTACATATTTTGGACTGGATGCTTAAAACTACAGCAAAGTATCTCAGGAAGAAGATACATGCTTGGAAAACTGAACTAAATAAGCAAGGTAATCCATAATGCCATATCTTAGAATAAAGTTGAACTTACTAAAATCTACGATTCCCTGGAATCATGCTTCATTGCCTAAGATCTGCAGAACTTTGATACTGGCCCCTTTCTCACAAGCCCATTAGAGCTCAAAATCCCATTTCTAACCTTCTTTGCAACTGAAAAATTAAATTAAAAGATTTGTCAGTAAACCTGTGCTTACCTGATAGCTGCCCTTGTTGGAATGGTACTAAGCAGGTGTATGGGAGTTCCAGTGCTTGAAAGGATGTATTTTCATTTATAAATACAACAAAAACTCTGAGCCTTGTGAGTAGGAATATTTGTCTCTACTGGTTTATTTTCTCCTCCCACTGTTATATGAAAATATATATTGACATTGCCTTGTGGCATTACAATTTTTATTGTGGTGCATTATAGTTTCCAAAGCACATCACTTTTTATGATACATGGTACTTTAAAGGGAAAAGCAGTATCCAGCAGTGAAATGAAGGGTGAAACACTGGCCTCTTTGAAGTCAGTGAGAACTATTACTGCCTTCAGCAGAGGCAAGGTTTCAGTCCAAGCATTAAGGGACAAATGTGGAGCCATATATTGATTTTATCTCTTAGGCAAAACGTAGAGAAGAGAAATGCCTTCATCTGGAATTTAGGATGCTTAATATCAGTAGGCCTTTAGGAAATTGCATTACATAGCTGAATGGTATTTTGGTCCAATGAAACATTGAAAATCTCTACATTTGACCTCTGATTCTATAAATGAAGAAAAAAGAACCCGAATGCAAAACCATTACAGCCTGTAGGATTTCTGTTTACATATCTGAAAGTATTCAAGAACAAAACAGCCAAGCTTGAGGCTACCCCAGCCTATATTAGTAAATTGCAAACTACACAAAATTACATTTAGACAGATTTTTATAAAGGGGCAGAAAATGTTTATAAATAAAAAACACATTCAGATGGGAATTTTCGTCTAGTAGCTGCCCCTCTATCATTTAAAATATCTGTAGCTAATTAAGAGAATCTGGTATCACAGTTAAACAGGGGAAATACTGAGATAAAAAAATCATGAACATCTGAGGTAAATAACTTCTAAATTGATATTTTGACTAATTTACTCTTGACAAATAAATGAGCAAAGCTTTGTTTTTGCAAGAGTCTAACAAATGCAATTTTCACTCCTGTAGCTGAAATAAAATTTGTTTTGGACAACTGCCTATTTTGTTTCTAAAGGCTCACAACACACGACTTAGACAAAAAAATCATGCAGCTCCACCATTATTCATGAATTATGAGTATCCAACAGTTGTCAAACAAATCCATTAGCCAAAATTTGTCAGTACCAAGAAATGCAGTGAGGATGCTGGAATAGCAAATAAATTAATTAGTTAAATCTTCATAGGTTAGCATACAATTCACACACAAGGAAAAAAATGACAGAAGAGTTAAAGCAGCTCTGCTCAGAAACCTGCTCTTTCTTCCATCTTAATGAAGAGTAAAGCTGAGGCTTTGATATCACCGCATTGTCATGGTAATTGGGAAGCTGTGAATTCAACATGATGACTTTACTGTAGGTTCAAGAAAGAGGAAATGCTGAACTCTGAGGAAAAGAATTTATTTGAATGTCAGTCTAGATAAAAGGCCAAAGGTTAAGAAAAGCTATAACGATGGATTTTTAATAATACCACACAAGGAAAGCAAAAGAAAGGAGAATGTAACAAGACAAGATATAGAATACAATGGAAAACCTTGATACAATGAATATCTCACCACCAAGGACTTCACAAAAGAGGCCCTTCTCAGGGCTAGCTTCCCCTTATATCCCGGACATGACTTCAGAATGGTATCGAATATCCCTTTGGCTATGCCCACCTCCCAGCTTCTGTGAGGAATTAACCCTACCCCAGCTGGACCCAGGACAAGTGTACATCATGGAGTTTTTTTTAAAGTATGATCTACTTGGAACAATTCTATAAGAAAATATCAGTTTAGTAACAGTAGGCCAACATCTCACATTGAGTTTGTTAGTATGTAGTACCATGAGAATCAGAATACTCAGAAAAAGAGACTACTTGTTGTTAAGTTTTTCGAAATTGTTTCTATTCTTGTTTTTCCACCTTCTCACTTGCATCAAATTATGTGATAGTGCTATTGTGTCCTATAATTACAGAAGACAGGTTAAGAGTAGCTTATATACAAACATAACCTTCACACTAAAATGTGATCCGTTCTGTTCACAGGCAGGTGGTACAGAAACATGAAGAAAATGTCTCTTTTCCTATATGTGTTAGACCTGTCTGATACTTGTTGCCTGGACCAACAAAAGGCTGCACCATCCAAAAGTATAAGTGTTCATGGTTCAGTAAAAAATTAAATATCTGTTTAAATATTTTGTAGTCTTGGGTTCCATCCCTGGAAAAATTTAAATGACAGGCTGTCATGTTCCAAAGTAAGATCTTGATCATGATGTGAAGGAGCACTATGCTGCAAGTAGTTTGGACTTTTAAATTGTGTTCTCTAAGGCAAAGGATTTAAAAGTTGCTGCTTACTATTAAGAAAGGGAGAAACACAGTAAAGTTCAATTGCACCAGAATTTTTTCTGTACAATTTTTTTTTTCATCAGGTCCAATGGCAGTTACATGGTTGACTCTAGTAATTTCGAAATCTTTATTAGCTTCCAATTACAGATCAGAGCTCCATGGTTTAAAAAAACTTTGCAAACAACTTAACAAGGAAATTCTCTGCCCCAGTGAACTCTCAATCTGAGATTTAATTAAAATGGGATGTATGAGACAGGAAGAAAGATGAAAGGACAAATAGGATGAAGTTCATAAATTAGTCATAGCAGCAGGTTTAGCACTCACAAGTGATGACCAACCTGTTTACTGTATGTTTTTTTCAGAGATAACAAAATTCAACAGATGCCTCTAGTTTGTTAACCAATTAAAGGTGCAGAGCTAAAAATTGCACCAGGTCTTAGGGGTGAAACCTTCCTCTTTGGAGAATGAGGAAAAAATGAGAAATCACAGTCTTGAACTACATCACCACTTGCTGTTGCAGCCATTACGACTCACATAATTTATTCATACCCAAATACAGTGTGCATCTGCTATTTATTGATATTTTGGTTTATTTTTCTTATTATGGCTTGTGCTTACATTGAGTAAATTTCCAAGTACTGTGGAGAGTATATAAATATGGATTATATATTGCTTATAAAGGCCTCTCCCTTTCATAACATCAAAGAATGAATAATGCATTTCCTCCCTTTCCAGCTAAGCAATATAAACATCAAAGGAAGGATTAGCATTTTAGGTCCTTGACAACACTAAATCTTTGTGTCATATGTTTTGCTGTCTTGTGCAGAACATTTATATTCCTATACCTATTACATAATCAAGGCAGTGGGCCAACCATCTTTATTTGCCTCTAATTTGCATAATTAATTAAACCCCAACATTTTTGCCAAGCTATCTATACTCACACTGGAATAATAACTGCCAGTTTTCATCCTGAAATGAATTTGTTAGCTAGGTTTCAAACTCCTGTCCTCCCCGCCAGGCAAAAGTTTCTGGCGCACAGTAAGGCACTGCCGCTCTGCTGCAATAACCCAGCAGTCAGATACAGTGGATTATGGCAGATCCCATAAATATAATCTGAGATGCCGTGACGGCAAAACCAGAAGGGCCTCAAGAATTGTACTGCAGCCATCTGCAGAGGCTTGGCTGTAAGGAGTCGATGTGAAGCTTGGCTGTAGTGTTGGATGGGGAGGGCACATGGCTGAGGAGATTCAAGGTGCACTGACTTCAAGCCAGATTCTTTTAGGAGGGCTCTTATGAAATGCCTCCTGTATACTGGAGACTTCAACAGGTAGAAGATAGCAACATAAATGATTGTCTGTCTTAGATTAATTTCTTTTAGACTGAGTAAGCCAGGCAGATGCAGAGATTCATGTTGCTACAAGCCCTATCTAGTGACATACCTATTTTTTTACTGTCTATACTTGTATTTCAGGTCTCTTTTTCTGCAGCAGAAAGCATTCTGACAAGTCATGAAAATGAAAGAAGCTCTAACCAGAGGTCTTTACCTCCACAGTGAAAGTGCCTGCTATGTCTAACATAGAATAAGAGGAAAGTGGGATGTTAAATATATGTGGATACTTAGATATGCAATAAGCAATTTGGTCAAAGGGGAAAAACCTGGCTACCTGAAGGAAAGAAGCACAGTTCTGCCTGCTTTCCTTTATTTGTTATTTCTAGGTTTTCATCCTGCTATCCAGGGGAAGGGTGACTTTCTGCTTCCTTTTATCACATCGGAACACAAAAAACCATTTATCAGCTAGGATTTGCCTTGCCTTCACAAAACCATTACAAGTTAGCTATGATACTACTGACTGTGCAGGAGGCAGGGGGACTGGCTGCTCCACAGAGCCTTTGTTTTGAAAGAAGGACACAAACCAGTACACACCAGTTGGCTGGGGAACCAAGGCCACTGCAGAGGCTGCTCCACAGCACAAAAGGAGCAGAGACGTCCTCAGCTGTCGAAGTCACTATGGTTTGCACTGATGGCTGTCCAAATGCAGGTCATCGTCCTGCTCATACCTTGAATTTTATCAGAATACGTCCTTCCAACAGAGTTCATGTGACAGCAAAATTGTGCATGTACCTACACATCAACAGGTTCAGAATTACACTGTGAAAGAGAGTTGCTTCCAAATGTAATTTCACTTAGTTTTCTGTTGTGTTCAATAGGTCTTAGGCTGTAAGACATTATTTGCTGTAATTCCATGGTATTTACTAATTTTTGGTTATTGGAGAACTAAATGTGTGTAAGCTCTAGCTTGAATAAGAATCCTACCATGCAAAAGTATGAGTGGATAATTAGAGTACAGCAATAACCTAATACACTGAAAGTTTGGAGAAAGTTGTTAGATATTTTCATATAATTATTTGGAAACAAGCAGCAATGCTTTTGGATTTATTTAATCTTCCAACTATTACTTTGGGCTTCCCGTATCTATTATCTTTTGGAATACAATGGCCTCTTCCACAGTGAGTTTAATGTTATTTCAAATATCGTGTTGCAACCTGGGCTTTAGCATGAGGCAGGCAGTTGCCTCTTTGGAATTTAGGTACAGACTCAGGACTGTTTGTTAAATCTTTGTTCTTTGACAAACTCCCTAGTCTCTGCACTAAAAAAAAAAAAAAAAAAAAAAAAAAAAAAAAAAAAAAAAAAAAAAAAGGAAAAAAACATCCAAAACCTGAACACTGAAACTCAGTCAGTAAAAACTGCATTGAACAAATCTAGGAGCAAGGAAATCTTCAAGGAGTCTTCCTGAGGAATGAAAACCAGAAAAGCTTTCAGATCTTTCTCATGTGTAACACAAAGCCTATAGTTTGGTATTTATCCTTTGCAAGTCACTGTTAATGTCAAAGGCAATGTCTGTACATACATAAGGTCACACATAGAGAAATGTGATTTTTCTGATTTCCTCAAAACTTTGGGAAGCTGGGACTTCTCATAAAAGTGCAGATAATATGCAAGCAGGTACTACATTTAGTTCCATTGGGAGTGTAAAGATTTTTATCAGGCTTATAAGAAGCATACTCATGTAGAAAGCCCAGGAATAGTCTACATCAAAGAGAGCATCTAGTTTACTATTTAAAGTTCATTCTTGTTATCTGAGTATTTTTGCTGTTAGTAATGGATGAATCTGGGCTCTGCACAAATTAGACTAGGATAGAATCTGCTCACAGTTTCTGTAAAATAAAACTGAGATCTAATTGCATTGTCTTACTTTGCACTTTTTACGCATAACAAGGCTGGTTTTGTTTCTTTTCAATTTGCTCTCCCTTTGATCTAGTAATTTCCCCTCTAATTTCATGGCTTTTATGTTCTTTGCTACTAACAAGGAAAAGGCCATCCTGTCTTGGAATGTAAAAGAGATTCTTTTAATCTACAGTACATTTTACTTAACTTTATTAATTTAGCTTTCAAAGTTGTGGAAATTGAGATTACACAACATCATACCTACTATTATCACACAAATTGTCACCAGTTGCCTGTCCTTCAAATGTACATATGTTCGTAACCAGACATGTCCAGATTCACTGACTTTGGACAGAAAATACTTCATTTGTGATTACTGGGATACCTAGAGTAGCCATTCTTTGAAGAAATTCCTCTCTTGCTTTATCCACATTTATGGCTGGAAAGATAATTTAAAATTAGTTATGAAAATTCTTTTCTCTCTGTAAAGTCTCAGCAGAGTGAGGGGGTTTTCTCTCTTTTAGGTTATTTGCCTCTTTCCCTGCAGATTCTGACAGTGTTGTTAACACCACCATATTTCACTGATCTTATAAGACAGGTTTCCGATAGTTGCTGGAGAGACATGAGGGCAAGACAGCATTAGATTATGGAGGGGAAAATGAAGACCTGTAACAGACTACAAGGAGACAAATACTAAAAGATATAGCAGGAGGAGCAGAAAAAAAACCAAACATGTAGGAAACAAGCGAATACCACTTCCACACATCACATATTCTGTAAGTGGACAATTTACTGGTACAATCTTGATGTTTACCATATTACATTACATCCTACAGTATTTTGCAACATCCCAAGTATCAGCCTGGCTTTATGACCTAATCCAGAAGATAATACAATTTTCTACCTTTCTCAATTTGCTCTCAGCATTCAATCTTTAAAATACGTGACAGGAAATATTTGGCCAAAGGCCAAAGAGCAAGTGACACGCCTGTCCTGTTTTTGTGTCCGTCACATGGCAATTCACAGATTAATAAAAGTTAGTGCTAAAGCTTGGTTTAAAGCCTGTTCCTTCTCATATGGAGCAGGCTGTCACTACAAAATAAGACCTGTAAAAGCAAGTTGGCCTCAGCTGTGCCTCTGAAGCTCCTGGCATGAATACCCACGCGGGGCGTGGAACCCGGCGGCCTCGCTCGCCGCGGCTGCGGGGATCGCTGCTACGGGTGTCTGTGCCGCTAGAGGGGGTCTCGGGACCTGTTTTCCCGAGGAAAAAATGGGAACCGACTGCAGGATCTGGGGAGCCCAGGTTTTACTTTGGGAGGAAGAGAAGCGGGTGGGTGCGCGTTACAGAGAGGGCAAGCGGTTTGCACGCTGGCTGGAGACGCTATGTAGTTGGGTGGGTAAGACTGAGTTTGCCAAAGAAACTTTAATGCGCTTCCTCGCTCGTCCCGAAGTAACTCTGTGTTACAGACTCTCTGTTACGAAACATGGAAGGCTTTCATAAATCATCATCAAGGCAAATGGGTTGTAGGCTTTCTACGGATCCCGTACCAGCGAGGCTTTGCCATGCCACTCGGCTGTTGACAACCACATGGCAGCGTTCTGCTCCTCGTTTTGTAAAACCAGATGGAAGCTTTGACTGGCAGCGCAGCACCGCAAAGGAAACACGACGGACAGTCAACAGGAGGACGCCTCCAATTGATGCTTTCTGGGCTCTTTTCTTTCTCACTCTCCCATTAAGACGGCAGCGGCCCAGGCTGGTCTGCCATAGTTGCACCGTGTCCCCTTTCCGTGTCTGGCAGCCGGCCCGGCGGGTGTCCCCCGTTTCCCCCCAGAGCCGCTGGGCCTGGGAGCGCTGCGGGGGGGGGGGGGGGGGAGCAGCAGGCCCTAGCTGTGGCCGGGCCGCGGCCCCGGGCCGCATCGGGCAGGGAGAGCCCGGTGTTGGTGCTGGCCTGTTTTTTTGTTTGTTTCTTTGTTTTTTAAGAAAAGCGATGCCAGGAGAGAGGAAAAAAAATTAAAACGAAATAAAAGTGAGTGTGGGAGCATACTAGGCAGGAGGAGGAGAACCGCGGCAATTGAGGGCAACCTGCGGAGGAAGGAGGCGGACAAAGGGCGGCTGGGGGCAAAGCCCGAAGCCCTGCCCCAGGTGCGCAGCTTTGCTCCAGCCGCGGCCGCCGCGAGGATGTCTGCGCGGTAGAGGGGGTCTCCGGCGGCCAGGGGCGGGAGCGCAGCCAAGAGGGTCGCCGGGCCGGGGCGCTCAACAGGCGCTGCCGCCCCCCCGGGGCAGGCGGGACGGGCGCCGGCACATGGCAGGAGCCGCACTCGCCGCCAGCCCCGTGCCAGGCGGCGNGCTGCCGTGCCGCCGGGGCTCGCCCGCCGGGACCCACCCTGCCCGCTCAGCCGGGGCCGGCAGCCCGGCCGGCAGCGCCGCCGCTTCCTTTGTGTGCGCGAGGGGAGCTGCGGCGGGTCTCCCGGGCGGGCTGTCAGCGCTGCCCGCGAGGAGGCGGGGAAGGGAAGGGACGGGAAGGGAAGGGAGGAGGCGAGGGAAGGCGCTGGCAGGGCGGCTCTCCAGTCCCCGTGACAAGGTAAGCCCTGCTCCCCAGGAGGAGAGAGGCGCTGGAAGAGCCGCGGGGCCTTTTCCCCGACCTGCCGAGCGGCTTCGCCCAGCCCGGGAGAGCGGCCGGCAGCGCCTCGGCGGGGCGCCGCCGCCACCCGCTCCCCGGCGGCGCGGGGAGCCGAGCGCGGGCTGCGGCGGCGGCTCGGCGCGGCACGGCTCCGGCACTTTGCGATGGGCTGGCGGCAGCGGCGGCCGGACAGCAGCGGGGGCCGACGCGGGGCTCGCAGCTAAGGGGCGAGGAGGAGGGACCATGGCCGCATCCAGTAACTCCAGTTTGTCCGGCTCGTCAGTTTCCTCTGGTAAGTTTTCTCCGGCGAGCGCCGCATTTTTCCCTTCCCTCCATTTTAGCAGGGAGCTACCTGTCTGCAGAGTGCCCCGCCGTCCCGCCCGCCCCCTGCTCCCCCGGCTCTGCCGGGAGCCGCCGCGGTGGTCCCTGAGCTCCCCGCGGGCACTCCCCGCAGGTGGCGATGCCCCTGCCCAGGGCCAGCTGTCCCTCAGGCCGTGGCCGAGGAGGAGAACGGGGACGAGGGAGGGGCGGCGGGGCCCGGCTCGCCGCCCCGCCGTGCCTTTGTGTGGGGCGGGGGCGAGGGGAGCCTCGCTACCGGCTAGGGAAGGGGCGCCTCCGCGGCCGGCGCGTTACCGGGAGCTCCCGCCTCGGGATTTGGGTGGCCGAGGATATTTAAAGACCCCCTCGCCCTGCTGACGGGCGTCCTCTGTCGCGGTCCCCGCGGGGCAGGACCGGCCCCGTGCCGCCCCTCGGCGCGGCGCGCTTCGCGGGTCCTGCGCGGGCTGCCCCGACGGTAGGAGGCTGCCAGGCGTGCCCCTCGGTGGGCGTCGTGGCACCCAGGGAGGTTTTGAGTACTTGTGCAATACTGGGAATGATTAAATTCGCGATTTAGTAAAAAAAATGCTTGAGGTGAAAATCCGCCCCCGGGGTTTTGGCGGCGGGTGTGAGGAGCTTGTGCTTGCACTTGGTTTTGGGGTTGCTTGGGGTGGTGGGGCGAGGCTCGCTGCCCCTCTGACGGGGATGGCTGGCTCCCTTCAGAGCCGCAGGAAGATAGAAAAGTTACGGTGCATTTCTGAGTGAGACAGCCTGAAATTGAAAGCAGTGCTACAGTAGTACCACTGCCTGCTTCTTAGCTCACTGGGCAGTTATTTTCATATTTAAGTTATGGGAAATTGGTGGAGAGTAATATCCTGGCATTTTAGTGGGCTGAAGGAGTAAACTGAAGGATGAACAACTTTGGGGTTCACGGGACCTGAGACTGTGTTTTAGTTGGGGTGCCAGATTGAGAATTTCTAAGAGCACTTAAGCATAAGCAATATGTGCTGTGAAAAGCAGACGAGCTCCTTTTACTGTCAATACAACTGTAGGAAAATATGAATAGATTGAAAAGGCAATGAGCAGCTATGGGCTTTTTAAAGATGGTGTATGTGACTTACACAACTTACTCTGTGTCACTGTTCCAGGGTGTGACACTTGCAGCCAGGTCCAAAGAAAGAACTGGCTCCTAAAAACAAATATTTATTCCAGCTCTTTTAATAAAATACACAAACATCGTGAGCCCTGCTTGCCTTAACTAGAAAGCACCTAAAAGAAGTTGGCAGCAGAAATTCTGCCTTGTGTTCACGATGCAAGAGTCGCAAGACCGGAATGAAAACAAGCAAGAGCCAACCCAACTCAATAGCTTGTTAGTTAAGGTACTCATTTGGGCAATGTGAATTTTATTTTATGGCTCATTTGTATATTTTTACATCTAAGCTATGTGATAAAACCAGAAACAACCCTAAAAACCTGGACTGGAACCTGGGACGACTCCTTGGTGCTCTAACCACTAAGCTGCAGAAGCATGTTAGCTGCATGTATAGCTTGCTTGCTCCATGAATCTCAAGGTCTTTCTTGCATGCTGCTCCAGCTTCTGAGAAGGGATGCTGACTGCATACTTCTGAATCCCCTCTGGCTTTTATTCAGTCCGGTCTCCAGGATCTGTCTTGTGAATTGACAGATGTGTCTCCCTTGCAGTCTTGGTTCAAATGCCTGAACTGCAGGGAAGGGTGGGAGTTGAGGCACATCCTTGGGCCAAGCAGTTGGTGTTAGCTAACTCCAGGTGGTCTCCCACTCAGCAAGTGAATCCAGCACCAAACTTCACGTCTAGCCAAGGAACTGAGCTCTGGGCTTTAGATGTGCATTCTTAAAAGTCAAGAGTCTTGGCACTTGGCAGTACCCTGCTTTGTCTGAAGCCTTTAGCTACAGCCTACAACAGTTTATAGCTTATCTTTTGTTTTGTGATTTTGCAAGGATGAGCACAGCTGAGCCTTGGCACATGCTTGGGGCTCTTAGATGCCACAGTAGTACAACTAATAAATATTGTCAAGTGCTTCATAAAATAACTGAGTGCCCTTGGCTTTCATAACTTAGAGCCTTGAAGTGTTTTTTGGTTTTGTTCCAGTGCATTCAGTCTATATTTCTATGTGCACATACTAATCAGAAGTTAAATTTGCTGCAGCATGACAAAGTTTCCAATATTAGCAGACACACCATATCTGACTGTGTGCAGCTGTATTTTGGCTGTCTGTGGTTTCAGTTCTCAGAACTCAGCAAGTCTCAGAGCATATTGTTTATATAATCTAACAAAACAGTCTTGCTTTTAAATTTAATTTGGTAGAATTTATATGTATATTTAACTTACTAATATGAAAATTTCCAAATAGTATAATAAATTCTATTCCACAGAAGAGGGAAGGCTATTGTATCACAATATATTTTACTAATGGAAAAAGGAAGTGAAGTTTGTGGTTGACAGCAGAACAGCAAGCTGCAGGACTCAGCTCCACCACTGACTTGATACGTAGCCTTGATCAAGCTGTGTAATGTGTTGCTGGATCTTTTGCTCATCTTTAAGCGCAGTTTAGCATTTGTCCATCTCACAGAGAATTTCTGAAGCCAAATTAAAGCATTGCTTGTATAATTCTTTCAGATCTTAAATAATCTAGGAACAATTACCGTATTTGCAAATTAATTTTTAGCTTCAGCAAAAGATGTCTTTTAATTTTTTTAAAAAATATGCTCATATACTGAGAAGGAATAAAATGGTTCATCTTGAGAGCATATAAATAATTCAAGTTTGAGAGAACTGTCATGGTTTGCTGTTGTTTTGAGGTAACAACAGAAGATGTGCCTCACTTCTGTCCTTAAATTAGTGTCTGTAACATCCAAATATGTGGTTAGGTTTGAGCACTAGGAAATGATACTTCAGAAATTATAGGTGAGCTGTTTGTTTTAAGAACTTCTAGGGGTAATAGCTGACCTGCTTATATGTAAGTACAGGTTGAACTGGTTGATAGCTAGATTCTGGCCCATCTGAACACAAAGTGGTGCAAAGCATCTCCAGGTTCCTTCTGTTCACATCAAGATTTTGGTTAGCCTCTATTGCCTGCATGGAAAGGCAAGGGTTAACTAGAATCCATCTTTCAAGAGTAAAAAGTTTTGTTGACTGAGTTATAATAGTAGAAATTAGAGTTTGAGTGGCAAACGGTAATATTAATTTACTTTTTAAAAGGGATTTCTTCTCTCTGTTACCCATCTTTCTTAAAATACAGATAGTTCTCCTTCCTTAGACAATGTTAATCTCTACCCTTCTTTTCTAAAATCACATATTCATTATACAGGTGAGCACAGATGGGTTGTAGGAACAAAGTAATTAGGCCCAGGAGGAAAAAAGTATGTTGGTGAATGCTGACTGCTAAAGCCTGAGAGTGTGTTACTGCAAGTGACCATTTGCGATGTAACATTTCTGTTTTGATTACTGCCAATTCATGTCAATGAGGAAAAATGTTAAACATGTCAAATATATTTAATTTAAGGAAGCTGCCCAAGAATTTTATGGTGTGGATATTCTGCCTGTCCACTTATGTTTCTGTAAATGTGCAAGTGGGATTTATAGTCTTCACTTGAACTTGTGTCTGCATTAAAGACCAGAATTTGGTTTTGTCCTGGAGTGGTTGTTTATAAGCACTACATGCACATTGACATGACAGGGTGGTTAGCTGTAGCTGTTGTACAAATGGGAAACTAACGTGTGGAAGAGCTGACTTCAGCTATCAGCTAACAGTAAAGCAAGTATTTGTACTTAAGAGTCTGTTGCTCCTTGGCTTTCACAGCTAAAGAACCTGTCCCTCCTTCAGAGCTTGTGTCTGTGGTACTCGTCTCAACAGACACTATGAGGCTGCTAATTTTAGGTTCAATAACATTAGCTACTTATCATGGGCCCCATCTGACAAGGAGCCTATGAAGGGTTTTTTTCAGTAAGCTAGCACTCACTGATAACAAAATCTACAGGAGAGTTGTGGGTATTTGTATGGCACTTCTTCATATATAGATTTCTGCTTTTGGTGGCAGAACTTAAGCTGCTCTTTGACCACCAACAGTTGTGTTCGCAGGTAGCTGGGGGAAAAAGGGGGTATACTGTGCTGAGGGAAGAAGGTGGGCATGATGAGCAGTTAAATTAAGCATTCTTCTTTGGACCTTGTGTAAATCTTTGTAGCATACAAAGCTCTGAAATTATAATTACTTCCACTGCAAATTCCACTTTACCTTCCTGTAATCTCTTCACATGCCCAGGTGATCTATTAGCTGTATTCCTTGCAAGCCCTTAAGTTTTGTTCTTCACCCTAGATGAAGAGCTGACTCAACCACAAGCAGCATCTTTTTCTTGTCTCCAATCATCTAAACTGGACTATACATGTTTCTAAGCTGTCCTTCATGCTGCTTTCTCCTTAAAATAGACATATTCCCTTGCTGCTCCCCTAGCAGTGACCCTTGTTCTCATTCTGATCTTTCTCTTTTTAAACTTTATTGTTGTTGTTGTTGTTGTTGAAACTTTTAATCTTTTTCCTGGCCAACAATTTATCTCTCCCACCTTCTCACCAGCTGCATCCAGTTTCCTCCACCCAGTAGCCAAATACTGATTGTACATGACTGATGAACTTGATGCTGTGCTTACTGGAATGTAAATACAAACTTGAGTGAAGAGACCTTGTGGCCGTGTCTGCTCTGCTTGTCTAAGGAGCAAAAAATCCAGCATGCTTCCCAACTAGGCTCCACACAGTGCTGTTCCGAGGCGTCGGACATCTCAGCCTCTGCGGACTTGTGCCATCCAAAGCTAGCAGGGAATGGCTGTAAATCCCAGCTGCCTTTAGTGCTCTGAGCTCTGCCAGATAGCCTCCTTTAACGGGTGGATAGGTTAGGTGGCTTGTGCCATCTACCAGGTTAGTGTCCACACTGAAGGTAAATGCAAATACAAGTCTGCTAAACGGTAGCATGGAACCAGGCTTTCACCTCCAGTGGGACTTGTACTGTGCCAAAATCTTTGCCTGAGTCGGAGCATGTTCTGTGAGAGTGGTAACACTGGGAGAATTCAGATAAAGACACACAGAAGACATGGAAGCCCAGTATTTTGTATTTTTTGTGAGCTCCAAAGATAAATTTGCAGGTGTTGAGGCAAACGTGGAGGCTGAAAGGATAACTCTGCACCTTTCTGCTTCCCATCTGAATTGTTGCTTCTTCATGTGCTGTGTACATTTCAAGTAATACCTGTTATAAGACAAGGTGATGGAGTTGAAACACATAGGCAAGCTTTCAGCTGCAGGCCTGAGGATGGGCTTATACGTCTTGTTGGGGTATTTTTATTTTTCATCTTTGTCAGCTGCTTTGATAAAAGATATTGCTTCTCCCCACAAATGCCCTGCTTTTGTAAACTCAGATACCTGTGTAGAAGACCATTATAAATTCTTTTAAAATCACCAATTATTGATGATTTTTTTTTTAAATGGCAAATTAAAAACTTCTGTCTGAAGCTCAGGGGAAAAGGCCTTTAAGTATCACATAAGCAGTGATCCTCATTTAATTAATAATGAAGTTTATGGTTTGTAAACTAATTCTTGTAATAAATTGAAAGGCAACAAATTGGGATTTTTAAATAACTAAACAGAGATGTTATTTAAAGGCAGCATGGTTCTCAACTACGTGTTTCACACATACTCTACATTTCGAGAAGGGTAAAAAACTGCTTACTGAGGGAAGAAGAAAAATCTTTGATGGTTCCAGTAACTTAGCAAGGTCAAAATAAAATATTAAAGGCTCATGACTCTCTGGGGGTCATAAAGGTGCTATGATGTGAAGTAGGCAGATATATTGTAAAAATGAAAGTCAACATAGGCTGATTTTAATTAAGATGCAAGCAAGTGGGATGAAATGAAATTACTATTGTACACAGATTCAGAGAGATTCTAATTGGGAAAAAGATTAATAAATGAAAATAGATGTTTATTCTCAATTATTTAATAGAAGTAGTGTTCTGAAAATGGCACATGAAAGCTATTTAAATAATGCTGCCATTATGCTGATAAGGTGCTACTTTTGATTTTTAAAAGGGCAATAAGAATTCTTTTTCTTTCTGTTCCTCGTGCCAAGCTTCTGCTGACCGGGGTGTTCTTGCTGTAAATTAAAGCTGAAGTCTTTTGTATTTGATGATGATAAAGAACTCACCATTCTTATTAAAAATAATAAAAATTCCAAAGGGAAAAATGCCAAAGTACTCCATGCTGATGTAGTAATTGGTTCAACAGTTAGAATGTATAGGCTGTGATTACTTCAAAAAGCCTGGGAACTGGTACAATGCATGTCTCCTTTGCCATTTAGCTTATATTGGTACTTGGTGAAGTAAAACTCTTTTCTTATGGATCTGCTTGTCTCAAAGACATATGTGGAGGATCACAGAATCACAGAATGTTAGGGATTGGAAGGGACCTCGAAAGATCATCTAGTCCAATCCCCCTGCCGGAGCAGGAACACCTAGATCAGATCTCACAGGAACGCATCCAGGCGGGCTTTGAATGTCTCCAGAGAAGGAGACTCCACCACCTCTCTGGGCAGCCTGTTCCAGTGCTCTGTCACCCTC